>CAIGRO010154473.1:0-22088 GCA_903798355.1 Fraxinus baroniana | reverse complement strand
ACTTTCCACCATTTTTTCAAAATTATTACTCCAAATTTGGTGCAACTGCACCATTTTTCCAAAATGGTGCAAAAGATGGTGCTCCATTGGAGGCCCTTTGCACCAAAATTTGGTGCATTTTGATGCAAAGAGTCTTGCATTGGAGATGACCTAAGCTCACAAAAATTAAAAGAAAGTGAGAACGAGAATTCCCATAAATGAACACAGAAAAAAATTTAAATAAACACGGACCAACTATATATGGAAAAGATTAAAAAAATCATATCATCACTTGAGGATTCAAGTATCTGATCTCCCTCAAGATTTTGATTTGTTTACCTCTGCGCTGCTTCTCAAGATATTAGTTTGACTTCCCTCTTCAGTTTCCCATGTTTCTTCCTACCATACAAGGGCATATCGATTAAGCAAATACAAGCAGAGAAAAAGTATTTAGCACAACAACGAAGGATTCAATTAATCCAAACTACCTGGACAAGTTTCTCTAGATTCTCCATAAGAGTCTTCTCTTCCAGTTCTACATATACTGTCAAGTGAGGTTCAAAGCACGATGAAATGATCCCATGAAAATTGAACTGCCATGTCAATCAACATAAGAAGTTAACAATTTCCTTGCAAGGTTGATCTCTGAATGAGAAACAAATTAAAGACCCAAATCAAGATTATTGCAGAGTCGTGACAAACGTGTTGGTAGTCAGGCGGCCATAATACAAAAGTAAAATATAATTTAATAAACTGATCTGCAAATAGTTACCCATTTTTTAGGCACGTTTTCTAGGATTTCAAATACAGATTCCACTCATTTTGATTTTGATAAAAATGGTAATTCAGGTCAACTCAAAAAATATAGCAGAAACAGAAATTATAAACTGTGCATCTGTTGCTAATATGGACAGGACCTTTAATGGTCATAATGTGACCCATGATCTGGAATTGAATATGCCATTTATTAGTTACACAAGAACTATCAAGAGACCATACCCCTGCTCCAGGCAATGTTAAACCTCTTTGTTGATCTTTTTCCTAAAAATAAAAGAAAATGGCATAAGTAACCAGTCAAATAATATCCTAAGTTAACTATAATGCACTCGCTAAATCAAGCAATCATAAAGTCGTGCCTCATTCCCACTTCCATTATGTGCAGCAAGCTTTTTCTCGTATTTTTTCCGAATGTCTGCAATAGTCTGACTAGTATTTTCCCCTTCATGTAGTTCCCCAGTGTCATTTTCCATTTCTCTATTTTGACTTCCACCACCAAATTTCTCCGCCAACTCTTCCTCAAATTCCAATGTTCGCTGTAGTGCCTAACAAATGCATCAATTTTACAATCACCACAAAGCTGAACCTGGTATGTGAGGATAAATATCATTGAATGAAAAAATGAGAATTTCCCCCGTGAAAATATTTGTTGATGAGGCGTCACAGAGAAAGAAATATACAAAAACTCAAATGAATACACTGCAAACACAACTTTTCAGAAACTAGACAACCTCCAATAAGAAAAAATGGAAAAAGTAAAAAGAAAATTATTGCTTGCATTTATTATTTCTGGAAATACTGATTAATTGACTAACAAAGGTAAAATGTTTGTAACTTGTACAAGCGTAAAACAGAAAGGAAATAAATACCTCTACCCAATCCTGCTAGTAATGAGAGACAACACGTCTGCATGGTCATGCCCAGGCCAGAAGGAAACATTTTTATTTGGCAGAGACAAATTTCATAAATTTTTCAATAGATTAAGGAATTATAAAAAATAAAAACACGAATGAGCATTATTTCTCCCCTGGGTGATGAGATTAACAAAACTTGGCCCCTTTAATGACAGAATGAACAAAACAATTAAGCAATAAACAATGTGACTAATGTCAAGTCCTAATGAAAATGTAATGGACAATGCCCACCACCAATGAAAGCTTTTATGCAAGGAAATCTTCTAACCATGCAAAACTTTATGTACTAGTATTCTTAGAGCAGAGTTATAAATCCGTGCTCTAGACCATAATATTGGTCAAATATTCATTTAAGCCACCTGAATCCTTTCATCTAAAATTATGTCATGCAATAAAGAGAGAGAGGCAGAGAAAGATGACAAGACAACCTTGAGACAGTATGCACAAAGGAAAGAAACAGCCATAGAAGCTTTCAGAAAATCAATCCTGCTTGACCCAACACTTTACTTCAATTCAATCATTGAGGAAAATAAATGAAAACAAAAAACAAGCCTTTATTGTTTAAATTCCCTTGACTACATCTCTGGGCCAAAATTCAGCCTAGCCATTTTACCGTCAATGGATGCAACTGAATACAACATCTTGAAAAGGACTGACATCATGAGATGAAGATCATTTAACAGGTCGTGAAAAGAGTATCATAAACAATATAGGGTTAAATTGGTTTAGACATTTAGATGATATACTGTCTAGTCCAATAATGGAGTATCAGTAAGCCAAAGTTCAAAATTACCATTTATATGTAGTCAAGACGGAAAAAAACCTAACTAATGATGAAGACATTTTTTAGACCAACACCAAAGAAAGTGTGGGAAAAGGAACTTACCAGCAATAATATACCAACATCTGGCTTTTCTTTAAGATTATTAAGAATCTCCATGAGTTGTGTCCTGGAAAGAGACGGGAAAAGTGACAAATTATCAGCCTGAGGAGAAGTTCAGAAAATTATATATCATTTCTCACAATTTTTAAAAATTAAAATTAAATGTTATCGATCTCATACTGTAGATAAAAATAGGAAGCACCAAAGCAGAAACACATTCTCTGAGCCAGTGTCCATGTATGATAAATATCAGATAAGGAAATGTATCCGGGCAATACACGCTTGCACAATATTTCTGTTATTATTGATTTTTTTTTTTTTTTTTTTTTTTACATTCAAGGGATTGAGGACACATCTTGACATGCTCAAAAAAACTTGTGAAACAAGAGGTAATTTTAAAAACCAGGGAATGGATAATTAGCGTGCTGATTTAAACATTTAGAACACAAGATCAAAATTGCTTTGTCGAATATCATCTATTTCCAAAACTCTTGTCTTGAGTTTTTAAATATTGGTTAATTATAAATAAAACTTGCATCACATAAAACATATATTTTACACGTGCTTCTATGCACTTGTCCTGCCTTTCTAGAAAAAGACCACGACCATGTTTACATGTCAATAATTGTATGCTGAAATATAATACATACTGTTAACTGATAAACGTCTCTATTTAGAGATATGTATCATCCATTATTACAAAATCATCATAAAAGACTACCCCATTTGCGGCATTGCTGTCACTAACCACGAAACAACATAGATCTGTTGGGAAATCCACGGATATATGCTTTTGAAGTCATGGACCTTGTACATTCTTTTGATGCAATCACCAGAAAATACAGAATGTACATCACTACAGGGGTTAATCCAAATTTAACAGCACAATCGCAGTGGACAACCTTACTCCAAAAAATAAGATTGGCTAGATTACCAGATTTCCATCACCCCTGGAGAATATTTAAGAAGCAATGCTAAACTTTGAAATAAGTTTCCATAAAGTAGCTACACAACCACAACAATCATATTTGTAAACGACTTTAAATCGAATAGTGTGTAAATAACCAACCTTGTCAGCTTGCAGAATTGGATGCAGAGCAAATAAGGAACATGCCATGAAGTTGGAAAAATTTTCCAAATCTCCTCATTGGTTCTTAACCTACGCTTAATCCAAGCATATCTTCTTTCTGTTTTATCCAGCTTTGCCAATTCTGAGATATATATGAATTATATAAAAAGTTTCGAGATCTACTGCATCAAACTGAATTTAATATACCAATTGAAATGCATATAATAGAAGTGAAACAAACCAGCTCCTTCGAAAATCTGTTGATATGAAGTAAGCTCCCTGTTACTAAAGTTCTTCACCAAATCTTCCCTCACTGATGGCTCCAAAGCATCAACAACTAAGCAAGCATCCGATAACTGCTGTAGTAAATTGTTTTCATCCGTCTCTTTCCCAGAACCTAAGCTGTGAGGTGAAAATAGTAATAGTAACATTCTTGAAAACCAAGTTTAAGTACAAAGACATATGAATTGTACATAAGAGGATCCCAATTAAGTTCAGGCACTAGGATTAGAAGATGGCTGATACAATGTTGAACTACCTCAACTAAAAGTTTAATACAGATTGACTTTCCTTATTTTAGGCAAACTTATATACTCCCTCCGTCCCATTTATACAGATTGACTTTCCTTATTTTTTTGTCACAATTATATAGTTTTATTTCTTTATTGAGAATGTTTTGTTTCATTCATTTACTAATATACCCTTATTTATTTATTTATTACTTCAAACAATAATTTACTACCAATTGTTATAATTAAATAAGGGTAAACTAGAATTTTTTTTTGACAAAAATTACATTTTCAATAACATTAAATAAGATTTCTTAATCCGTGTGAAAAACAAAACCAGCCTATATAAATGGGACGGAAGGAGTATAAGTTTTGTCTTCAGCCATTGCTAATTTTTATCTCAAATAGATTAAACAGAAACTTATGGACAATTGATGTTAGCTTATACTAGCTACAACTTCACATCATCTGGTGACATATCTCAAAAATTAAAGATTAGAAAAAATTCCAAGACAAAAAACAATTAGACCCTTAAGAGAATTTTTTGAATGAATTTATGCACCATCAGGCATGTTCAATATAGCTTGCAAATAAATAACAAACTTCAGGTCAATACTCCTTATCACTTGTATTCTTAAATGGCCTATCAAAAAGAAACAATAGTTGAACTACAGGTATACCTGGAAAAATCAGAGAACACGTGAGATTTGAGAATTTGTTTTATGCTTTTAAACTTCTCCCTCAGCTCTGTGATTTTTGGAATATCTCTGTATGCCTCAAAATGATTACATAACTGGTTCACAGCCTGAAATGTATCATGAACCAGGAATTATAACAGAAAATGCACCTTCAACAAGTGAAAAAATAAAATAAAAAATACTACATAATCATACCGAACGAGATATTAAGTTTTTAAACTATATAGATTCACAAACATCCTGATGGGGAAAGAATGGCTAGTTTTTTGCTGGAAGTGTTCATTGAACTATAAAAAAAAAACCTGAGTGTGATAAGTTTGACATCATATTTCAATCCAGTTTAAATAATATATTTCCACCCAACTGGAGGTTATACATGTGCAATGACATCATTGAAACTTACATTTAGTTAAAAAAATTAGATTATATGCTAAAAAATGTAAAAAAAGGAGATAGGTTTCACCAAAGTTCATGCCAAAAACCTCTCGATTTTATCTTATTCGGCACAAATGGGCACAAAGAAGTAAATTGGAACGGGGAGACCGACCGAGACTCTTTCAAGCTATCCTTGGCCTGCTTCTTCATCGAACAAAAGTGAGGTATTCATAGACTAGCCTTCAGGAAAAAGAACTTTGTCTGATGAACTTTCTAGGCATGTATCTAAAAGTTATTGTCCAACCCTTCATGTAGGTAACTCTAGAACCTCTCGCTAAAAACTTATTCCAAGATCTGAAAAAAGAAATCAGCCAGTGTTCTTCCGTGAACCTACTGTGCACATCCCCCATATATAAAAATGCGGGAGAGAAAAACTTTAGGATTTCTACTTTTTCTTGTTTACTGGCATGTTGCTGGGTAGCAAGTAAAAAACTGCCTTGTAATCTTTTCAGCGTGGGGCAAAATAGGCAGCTACTAGATGCATCAACATCCATGTTCTAGTACATAAACAGTAGACAAGGGAAATATGATTTCTTGTCACCTTTTTGCGAACATGACACAAGTATCGAAGAGAATCGCATTTAGAGTGAAATATTTACAGCCGTCAACCACAATGAACTCTAAGAGACTTCAACACAGACGAACTTTATGTAACCAACAAGACTTGAGTTTTATAGATCTATTACTCGATGTCACGAACTTACAATTCTTAAACAATTCTTACCCATAAAGATCTCTCAACGCCTTTGCGAATGCAACAAGTTATAGATTCTATGAATGGGCAGAGTTTTAGATTTCTACATGAATGACAAAACCATTATCGTGTCTTTACCAAAAACTTAAGTATTTTACATAGACGCTCAAAATGGAGTAATCCCAAGACAATTTAGATTATCACAGAGGTATACATAATAGACCAGAGATACTTTATATAAAGACCACAACGATCATTACTATGGGTAGTTTTCTATTGCTCAAGGGGAAACATCAATAGTGTTGTCTTCATTTGCTTCTGAAGGGCAATCCTCTTTTTGAGTCCCTTGTGATTCCTTTGTTTCGGAAGAGCCAAGTAATGTCATTACGAATGTCTTGCAATGCTGTTACCCACCTCGATAGGGGGTGTCAATACTTAGTTCGAAAAAAAGATCGTCTTCCTTGGTAAGACCTATGAAGTGCAGTTCGAAGTAGCCGAGTTCTCTCAACAGAGGATAAATAACAAATACTATGACATCATAAATTAGACACATTGATATATTGAGTAATTTGAAATCTTCCTATCCAAAGTTTCAAATCTCTCTCTCTCTCGTCTTTTTATCGCCTGTTTTCTATCACAATATCGATGACATTGACAGGGCAGAGGAGGATCGGATGTGAAGGCCATCATAATTCCTCGGGTATTTTCCATATGTATTAGACAGTCCTAATATTTCCTATCTGTATCGAAATTATTAGGGCAAACCTCCTTTTTTGTGTGGATAGAAGAGAGAGAGATGATCAAAAACACATTATAATCCTCGTTCTTCTTCATAGTGAAAACTTGCAATTGCAAGTGGATGTAGCTCTCGCATTGAGAGTGAACCACTATAGATCATGTGTTCTTTAATTGCTTTTATTTCCCGCATCTTGTCACATCCATAACAGGGATAAGATCGATAGTAGTGATAGTTGAGTACTGGTGCTCTTTACCAAGCTCAATAGGTATTGGTAGAGGAGGTGTGGAGGTTGGGAATCAAGTTTCTCATAAAAATTACCGAGCAAAAATGGAAATATAAGAAAAGAACAAAGGAACGGTCATCAAATAGTCAATAGAGATAAGTGCAAAGCCAAGGATGTATTCGGTTAGGGTTTTGAGAGCATCTCCATCGCTCATTGGTTCTTTTTCTCTCACTGCTTTTTAAAGGTTAATAGACAACACAACACATGAGCTTAGTTTAGAATCGTGGCCAATCTTGTTACTGCACAAAAACAAACCCACTAGAGCTGCAATAACTTTGTTTCAGATACCTCGTAGAAATCATTGCAAGATATTATTCTTATAAGTTCGTTTCAATCATTATTATTTTGCTAATAACTCTCTATACTTCTCCTCACTCTCGAGTAATTTAATGTTGATACTTCAGCTTTATAAAACCTGGAAGCAAGTCAATCGAATCTAACACACACACACACAAATCTTCGAAGAAGGTGCAAAATGAACATAGAAATGTTTTCCAAGTTGACGAGGATGTTTAAGGGCTCGCAATCCGTGGAGACAACCATTTATTACCTCTAGTTGTGCAGCTGCCTCCTTGTATTGTCTTTTTGAAGCCATGACTTGAAGTTGCTCTACAGCAGAGACTGCCAAGTATGAAAAAGAGGTTACATCCACAAATTCTTGGATATATACAGTTCTTATAGCAAAATCAACCAAAAAACTCAGAAAGTTCAACATAATTCATTTACAATGTAAGATATGCGTAATTTTTTCACTAATTGACAACAAAGACAAAATTGGTTGCATGCTTGTAATTTTTTTTTTTTTCTAATTACATACTCCTTTCCAAATCACCTACTGCTTTCTTTTCTCTTTATTATAAGAAACATGGAAGTTAATTGAAAATAAAGGTAAAAAGAGGACAGGGTTTCCTACTAGAAATGAACACAGAAACTTACACCATATTACACCAGTTTCCTAAAACATAGAGAAAAGGGGACACCCATAAACTCTTTGTTCGAAGGCATCTGAAGAGAAGACCAATGTACAATCCTCTCCCACAGAAACTCAAAGTTCAAAGCCATCCCCTCAGAAATTTTTGCATTCTTTCTTGCCATAAAATGCAAAAGAATGCCAAAACCACAGAGTTCCAAACAAAATATAGCTACTTTGACAAGTCAAAACCACCATAATACTGTGACTTCATGATGAAATTAGTATAAACCCTCTGCCTATTTTTAGTAAGAGTCAAAATTAAGACATAGTTCAAATTCCACAACGGCTGCATAAAGAGTTTAAGTGAGTATAATATGTAGAAAGAATGAAAGAGTAAATCATACTAGGGCCTGTAACTAATTAGTATTGAAAAAGCAGTTTCATAAATGTCGAGGATACAAGTACTAAGCATGACCCGCAAAACAAGTATTGGAAATTGTATTGGCTTTATAACAATGCAACCGGGCTAGAGTTTTCAAAGTAAGAGAGAAGAAAAAAAAGGGACAGAGGGATACAAGCAGAAGAAGGGAAAGGGGTCTTTCCCAGTTTTAAGATGATTGTTCCAATAATATTAAACCAGCAAAACTAATATAGAATATATTGCAAAATTTATGGTGACCCAAAAGTTCAAGACTTCAATTTCGATCATATCACAATCCTGCGGTTTGCTCTTGTCGAGAAAACTGAACGATTTAATAAATAGGAAATGACAGCGAGAATATAAAATTTCTGAAAAAGATACCCAAGCCAAATGAATTAACTAAACATTCAAAAGAACATGTCCATCAATAAAAGAGTTATTTTCAAGCAGAATGGAGTTCAACGAACAACCTAAAATCCATCTCAAATAGAATTACAAGCTTAACACAAGAAAATTATCATGCCCAAATTTTCGGATTAAAGGGACTAACCTAGCATGGTAAGACGATGAAGGGCAGTAATTGTAGTTGTTATGTGCTTCTTCGCGAAATCAAGTTTCTTAATATCACGACATATTTCCTGAACCATTGTTTCACTTTGCTCTGCTTTGGTTTTAATTTCTCGAATTTTATACATGAGTTCCTGGTTCAGAGCATAGAGATTAGTTAATGATGAAACCGTGATGCAGGTTTGAATCTTGTAAAATCAAGATTACAGACGCCTGAATTGCAGGAAGGAAAAAAAAATTGCTTATGCTTAGGGTAACCTGATTTCAGCAGCGAATCAAAGTTCTACAACCTATGTAATTAACAAACCTGCACTGCACTGGTGGCCGTAGCAAGATCCTCCCTTGCTTTGGTTCCGGAATTACTCTGCAAATTATGGCAATTGAGTATTTCAAACAGTTCACTTCAAATTATGCTCTTTGATTAGAAAGAGTTCGTTAATCTGGCCAAGAGAGTGACTGCATCCATCAACATTAAGCAATCATATATTGTTGCCAAAAAGATTCTGCTCAACCAATCATCCCACATAGACACAAATTTCAGTATACACACACTTAGAAACCATGGTGTTAAGGAATTGCCAAAAGGGATGCATGTTACCCAAGACTTTAATAGACTATTTTATTGAACCACTGCTATGCTTCCGTTCACTGTTTTTATTGTGGATTTACCATATTGTTATATCAGTGAAAACCCTTGAATTCAATTTGCCTTTATTGTTGCTTCTTCCTTTTCAGTAGAAAAGGGAGAAGGAAGAAACATGTGAAGTTTTTCGCTTATATATGAAAGACTGCCATCTTTGCCTCCAAGTAAATGATATTATGTTATCAGAGACAGAGAAAAAATCCAACCTGTTGGCGAACGGCTGCTAAAATATCAGCATCCACTCGACGAATTTCACTATGTATTTTCTGCATAAGTGGCTCGACACCAGATAAAGATGCCTCTGCAAAGTAATCAGTCACCAGATTCTCAATAAAATAAGAAAAATTACATGTATTAGAACACCATCACTGCATAAACACTGGAGACAAGACCTTGAGATTACAGATTTTAATCAATGGGTCGGATAAAACTATTTCCTTTTGTTTTTTACCTTTCTTTTTGGAGAATTGATTTGAAACAGCTTAACTACCATGCATTTTTTTGTAAAAGATTAGCCTTACATGCAGGCATGAGGCATCCTCCATATTCCACATTGTTTATATATAAGTTTCACCGCTTTGTGTTCATGTATAAAAGGTGCCAATGAATAAAATTCTCGAGATTCTTTTCCAACTGGTTCTTCCATATATTCAGTACCATATTACAAGTTACAACTAAATAAATGAAACACTCCCCCCAAATCAATAAATTGGCTCCAGACTCGAAACTATCTAAATTCCCGAATTTCAAACAAAAACTAATTCCAACTATTTATTATTTTCATTATTCTGGATTGGTTCCATTGAGAGTTGAGCAAAGAATATTTCAAAAAAAAAAAAAAAAAAAAAAAACAAAATGATATACATAATTCAATATCGAAACATGTAAATTCGTATGTAAACTGACAAACAACCTGTAGGGAACATCTGGTTGATGTAATCTGCAGCACTCTGCTTATCCATCGTTCCCATTGCTTTTAACTAAGAGCTAAGATAATGATTACGAGAACAATTGAGTAAAGAAGAAGAATAAAACTCAACATAGATCTAAATCGCATAATTATTTCTAGATCTAAAATTAATTAAAAAAAGATTATATGGGATGGAAACTCAGAATACCTTGTGAAATTTCAACAGTTTTAAACAGATGAATTGCGCCAAATTAGAAGAGCGATCTTCACCGGAGCAGTATCCAGTGTTGCTGATCGAAAGCCCGCCCGGGGTATCGTTAACGGTTTAGTCAAACCGAGTGTTATGAAATTGAGCAACTTGAGCAAAAATTACAAATAATTAGGGCTTGTTTGGGCTATAACTTAAAAGTTGCTTTTTCCGACTACTGATATTACCAATTGAGGTTTTTGAGGGGAAAGTTCATCCCTTTTATAAATAATAAGAAAAATATGATGCTAGTTTTCCTATATTCAGCCCATGTTTGGTATACATTAAATTTTTATTTTCATTCTTCTACTCATTTTCAAACACACATTTTTCAATAAAATAATATTTTTCATTACATCAATAACTTTTCTTCCTTTTTCAACTATACATTCTCTATCAATCTATTATTTCAGAATACAGTATTCCACAATAATGTTGCTCAAACACAACCTCAAAGTCTGTTCACTTTATGCGACTTAATTGAGATTTTTCCCCCGTCAAAATATATTCTTGAATAGTGATTTGACCTCATTTCAACCATGCATTTTTTATATTACACACAAATTCAAAAAAATTTCTTGTTTTTTAACTACACATTCTCTATTATAACACTATTACAAAATACATTTTTTGAATAAAAAAATGGCTCAAACAAGCCCTTAAGTTATTGACAAGCACAATCTAGATAATAAGTTTGACAGAATATTTTCCCACAGTAACATATTATTTGGATAAATATCGTCATATGTTGATTAATTGATGGTTAAACAAAAAATAGGGCGGAAAAAATTGAAGATATAAGTGTAAAGTGTAAAAATGAGCAAAATATGAGGTACCTCATTGTAATTAAAATGTGGTGCAGTTGATAGAAATCTTTATGTGATGACGTTCGTTTTAAGGGTGTAAGCGATCCATTTTGATAGCTTAACGACATTTTCAAATCAACCCATTTAAAAGGGTTTTTTTTTTTTTGAAATAAAAAAAATGCAAATGTAAACCAAACCGTTTAAAATAATTTGAGAAACATCTCTTAGCTTTTTTTAGTGTCAATATTTCAGTAATTATGAAACATCTCTTAACTTTTTTAGTGATGAAATATAAAACCTTACACGTTGAATTATGAATCTAAATATCAACCACATCACGATAAAAAGGTTAATTTTGCTTTTATAAGCTAACTCCATATAAAATAAAAGTTAATATAAAGTTGTGATACAACATCGCATACTTGTTTGGATTTTCAGTATAAGGTGTTGAAATTATTGTTGATAAAAATGAAAATGAGCAATGGATACGTGTGTATAGTAGTTATTAATCTTACAAAAATATGATTTAAATTAGATTTTGACTTTGACATTTAAATTATAATGAGATTGTAAAGAAAGAGAATAAGCTATAAGTACGACAAGAAAATCTTCACAATCCTTATCTTGGGAACTAGGAAGTTAGGAGATTATGAATTTTTGTTACCGTGTGGACTACGACATTCGAGGCGTGAAGATGAGTGTTCGGTGCGTATATGAACGAGTAATCTAGGAGTGTGTTTGGTTCATATTAAAATGAGAGAACGTATTTTTTTGAATTGATGTAATGGGGAATATGTGGTTGAAAAAGAAGAAAAATTATTGAGGTGATAGACAATATTATTTTATTGAAGAATGTGTGGTTGAAAATGAGTAGAATAATGAGAATGAAAAGAAAAATGTGGTCCAAATAGGGGCTTAATTATTATTTTTTGAATTGATGTAATGGGGAATATGTGGTTGAAAAAGAAGAAAAATTATTATTTTATTGAAAAATGTGTGGTTGAAAATGAGTAGAAGAATGAGAATGAAAAAAATAATGTAGGTCAAACGGGGGCCTAATGTTTTTATTGTTAGTTTTATTTGGTTCCGTCAACTTAAGACTACTGTCTCTATGTGATATATGCATAATGTAATAGCATATTGAGCCTCGACTTCTACTTGTCAAACAATCACAATTATTTAAGTTGTTCGATAAATTTAAAAAAATTAATCGATCATGAACGTGTAGCATCTGACAGTATATTTTATGAAGCCACAAAATTGATTATCAACGACAACGAAAAGATTTTTAACAAGGGTCTATTTAGGTTTCCGGCACTAAAATGTGTTACATGACATTTTTTATTATTCATCACTAGGAAAATTACTCTATTGGCCCTTAATTTATTATCCAAGCAACAAGCTCCTACTCAATCACAAAAAAAAAAAAAAAATAAAAAAAGGAAACAAAGAAAGAAAAGATCAAATTGATCATCAACCTTCCAAAAACAATCTCCTATTTGTCCTTCAGTCATTACTCAAGTAACAAGTTCATATTTAACCTATAAATAATGACAAATTGTTCTCCGAGACATAGTTCAGTGGTGCAAAGGACATGAGTGAGGTAATCTCAGTTGAGTTGACAACCGCGGTGTGAGAGTTCGATTTCTATATCAACAAAATTTGAAATTGAACTCTTTGTGAGTACCAGTATAACAGCTCTTGTACTCTGACCTACTGAGGCACATCCCGCGATTTACTTCCTCCATGATGCTCTAGGGGCGAAGCGATAGTGTCCCTCAAGATTGGGGTTCAACCTTTTATAAATAATGACAAATCAATAATCAATCTTCCGTTACATATGCATGTTAGGTCTTTAATGACATTTAACTGTAAACACTTGTTAATTTTTGCGTGACACTCATTAAAAACGACTCATTTCAAATTTTTAGACACTAGTTCAAGTTGAAAAATATAATACAACTTTGAAAAACTCGACTAGCTCTAACGCTACAAATACAATTACAATGAAAGATTGAGAATTATTTTATTCATTTTTTAAAAGGTATAATACTAGTTTACTAACCTATTTAACAACTTACAACCACTAAAAAGTTTTTTTTTTTTTTTTTGAAAAATGAGTTTTGAAATAGTGATTTTTTGAAAAAAATGTATTGTTAATTTTTTATTTACCTATAAAGTATTCACCAATTGTGAAATTCTCTCGTTGGTACCGCAACAAATCTTGCGGGTCCTACACCTTCGTGGGCTGTGGTATAGCGTAATGTCGAATTTGACGACTTCAGTTTGAACTGGATAGTAGTGATGGCAACGGGAAGGTTCGGGGCCCCGTCCCGCCTTGACGAGGCGGGGACGAGGGCGGGGCGGATTCTTGCCCCATTTAGATTTTTTAAAAAAAATAAAAATTTTTTAATTAAATACAAATTCAAAATTTTATAATCCAAAGTAAACAATACTTAAAATTCAAAATTTTATAATCCAAAGTAAACAATATTTAAAATAACTATATCAATATCTAAACCAAACAATTAAAACAAACAATGCCGAAAATTAAACAAACAATGTTCAATTTTTTTTATTTTAAAACTAGGCGGGGCGGGGCACCCTCACCCTGCCCCGCCCAGCCGTCGGGGCGGATTTTTTTCACCGCATTCGGGACAGGGCCCCGTCGAGGCGGGGCAGATTTTTTTGCCATCTCTACTGGATAGTATTTGAAAAAACAAAGGGTAATTGACGCAAAACGTCCATACCTTTGACGGATTTTGTGTAAAACGTTTCTACCTTTCATTTTTTAACACAGAACGTCCATACCTTTCACATTTTTGGAGCAGAACGTTATTTTCTCCAATTTTTGACCATTTTACCCTCCAATTTAAATAAAACAAAAAATAAAAGAAAAGAAAAATAAAGAATAAATTGCAATTTTACTCCTGGACTTTTCTAAAAATGCAAATGAGTCCAAAACTTATAAAAATATTAAAAAGAACAAAAAAACTGTCGGGATCTCCTAGCCGCCGATTATGGACCCAATTTCCACCTCATTCCGGTCACCAAAACTGTCGATTATCACTACCAACTTAATNAAATGAGTCCAAAACTTATAAAAATATTAAAAAGAACAAAAAAACTGTCGGGATCTCCTAGCCGCCGATTATGGACCCAATTTCCACCTCATTCCGGTCACCAAAACTGTCGATTATCACTACCAACTTAATCTCCTCAACATCCTCTACAATTTCCACTCAAGAACTCCCCATTTCATCCGCTTATACGCCCAAAATCATGCATCAAAACCAGCAAATCGAAATTCTGCAACCTGCGGGAAATCTCTCCTCCGGCCATCGTCATGGTCGCGAACCACCACGAACCCCAATTTACTCCAAACAACACACCATCAAACTGAATTAATTCATGAAACATTGTTGGTTAATTCTTTTGTCAAGATTTCAAAATGAGTTCACGGAAATCCTCAAACCCCACAAAATCCCCTAGCCAAGCAACCCCTTCAAGACCATCTTCTGCTTCATCTTCATCTTCTTTTTCATCACATTTAGCCATGGTTGAATTGAAGCAAAAAATTAACTCTCTATCTAAACTTTCAATGATTCGAAACCTGCTGTGAAGAAGAAGAGCCTCCATCTCCTTGCTATTCTCTGTACCGCACACTCGAATCCCTGCGCGACCCACTTGACAAAAATAATTGCCCACATTGTGAAGAAGCTCAAGGACTCGGATTCGCCTTTGCCTGCGTTTCAAAAGCTTTGTCCGAGGGTCTGCAAATACTTGAATAGCCCCAAGAATGAATGTGAAGTGAATGAGCTTTTTTGGACTGATTTGCATTTTTAAAAATGTTTAGGAACATATTGCAACTTATTCATTATTTTCTTTATTTTTGTTTTATTTAAATTGGAGGGTAAAATGGTCAAGAATTGGGGAAAATGACATTTTGCGCCAAAAAGATGAAAGATAGGGATGTTCTACGTCAAAAAAAAAGGTAGGAACGTTTTACATAAAGCCCGTCAAAGATGGACATTTTGCGCCAATTTCCCAAAAAAAAAAACAAGCAACAGAGAAGAGGCGCCTTGGCATCTGCAAAATTTCCATCGTATGAAGTACACATTTCTATGTCCATGAACTTTGGACAGAGATAGATACACGTGTTATATACACACTATATTGGGAAAGAGACTTCAATTCTGAAGCAAAAAATACAGAAGAGGGAAATGGGCGGAGTTAGGGGGATGTTATTGAACTCTTCAGTTCTGTTCGCATCTGATGATGATGAAAACGAAGACACCACCCTTCGACCGGGCGCTGATTATCTGCTTCGGAAGTTATGCTACTCCAAAATCCCCACTGTAAATTCCTTCAACCCGTCAACTATCTTCTTCCGCATTTATTGAAGTTGCAATTTTTTTATTTGATTTCTTCCAAGTTGGTGAAACGTGTAGCGCGTACAATACATGCGTTTGCCATTTCAAATGCTAATGCTGTTGTATTATTGCACGAAGTCTCCAAATTATCTGATTTGAGATGTTTATATTTCTCTTTTCTTTGAATATTTCTGGCTAAACAAATATATTTTGATGCTTTTTGGAGAGAGATTAACCAAAATAATGGGATTGAAATTCGAGTTTCTATTACCGCGGTTTGTTCCCGAGCTTCCATTAATGTGCTAAAGGGCCTTTCTGTAATGTATATGTTGGGAAGCAACGCCACTTCTTGAGGTTTGGAGTGTTGGCATCTGGATGCGAATTAGATAATCTCCCCTTCAATTTTGAATTGATTTTTCTTGAATTATGATCTGACTCTATGAGACCCATGCCACTAAAGCTTGGATTCCAGGTTTTAAAAGGAGAAGATTGATTCAGAAAAGAGTAAACAACCTACAAAAGCTTCTTGATCAAATTGGGGATTCGTGGATATAAAGTTAAGTGTTTTAAGCAGCTAAAACCATTTTGGCATGTTTGGTACGTCGATAGGATCCCACTAAATGGGATTTAGGAAATTAAGTTGAAACTTTTCTCAGTAGCTAAACAATATTGAATTAGATGAGTGGTGTGAAACGTTTGGGCATCCATGGAGTGAACAGCATATGATTCCACGAACATTATGGGTAATATTAATTACAATATACATCTCACATTGATAAAGACAAAGCAGAGACATTCTACATGAACAAGATTGCTGTATGTCTTGTCAGCTAAAAACTGTACAATGATGAGCTTCAGAGCCCTCTATGGCCCGAGCTCACTCGTTCTATCATAATTACGAACTTGCTTGGTAAAAATAGCCCAAGTAGAATGAACGACAAAACTGTTGAGATTACTTGGATTGTTTCGCATGATAACTTTCGTCGTCTGCTGCCAGATTCAATCAGTTTTTCCATTGAATCGAATGAGATGAAGAATAACTGATAGCTATTCTGGCAGAGATGCTGAAGTTAAATTGCCTTTCGAGCTGTTCGATCCAGAATGTTCTCGAGGGTCGCTCATGATTTCCTGCATAAGCATCCGCATATTATTTCAATCATTTCTGCATTCATCAAAAACTCCTGGAAGTTTTATACACTGTTTCCAATGAGTAGCTTAAATCATTACTCAAATACTAGCATGGATTTCTGTATTGACAGTTTCTTTCAGCCATGGGGCAAAATATTCAACACTCCGAATACTTAGGACAGTATTTAAAAAAAAAAAAAATATTTAGAGTTAGTTTCAGAGTAGTAGGTTACCCTTGAAATGGCTTAAAAAATGTCAAATTCTTGAAATGTATCAGCAACTGACCTGCGTTAAAGACGCGTTACTCTGATTAGGAGACGGAGTCGTACTGCCAACTACCAAGAAATGGGTCATATTTTCTTCGCCGAACTCTCTCAATCTATTAAGCTCAGGCAAAACAACCTTGCCAAGATCTGGCCTGTCTTTTCTTCTTAATTCTGCGCATTGTAGTGCTAGCTTTGCAAATTTTAAGGCTTCTTCAACTGGCCAATCTGGCACGGAAGGATCGAGCATCTGTTCAAACGTCCCCTTCTCAATTGACCGGCCAATGTGGTGAGTCAAGCCCATTGCTGGTTTACCGGATATTAATTGAAGAAGTACAATGCCGAACGAGTAAATATCGGATTTAACTCCGAGCATTCCCGTCTGTTGATACTCGGGATCAATGTAGCAAAAAGTTCCGGCTGCTGAGGTCAATCGGTATTGTGTTACATCGTCAGCTACAGAAGGAGGGACGAGCCTAGCCAATCCAACGTCACCAATCTTGCTTACAAAGTTGTGATCAAGCAAAATATTTCCTGGTTTGAGGTCACGGTGCACTAGTGGTTCGGGTTTCGTCTGATGAAGAAAGAGAAGGGCTGTGGCAATCTCTGCAGCTATTCGGAACCGAAGTTGCCACGAGAGTGGGCGCGTGTTTCCTTTCCGGAGAAGACGGTCTTCCAAGCTACCATTAGCCATGTATTCATAAATTAAACAGCCATATTCTGGGCAGGCTCCAAGGAGTATAACCATATTTGGGTGTCTCATGCAAGTCAGCACTTCAACCTGCATTAGGCGTATGAACGAATTGTCTATTAAGGGGCTTCTAAATCTTCAAAAAAATTCCTCTCATAAGCAATTTTGAACCATCTCGTCTACTAGTTTAAGTTGTTATAAAGGAAATTCGTTCATTTATTTAAATTTAATCTTCACTTGCCTCCTCATGTGCGGCCCGAATTCATTTTACCTCGAAGGGCTCATACGTGAACAATATTCATAAATGGGTGGCGAGAACACTTAACCTCAGGCACTGTTCCTGCTTAAGTGCTTAGGAAGAATGGGTATTGCAATTGCAGAATTCAAATGCTATTATTTCTACTGAAAAATGAAATTACTTGTAATGTTACTTTGCTTCGCCATTACCTCGTGCTGAAATTGTGACCTTCCTTGAGCAGCATCAGGACGTAAGATCTTCACTGCCACTGGTGTATGATCGAGATAACACTTGAAAACAGGGCCATAGCCGCCTTCTCCAACCTTGCGAGACTCAGAAAAATATTCTGTTGCCTCTTCAATTTCTTCGATTGTGTAGCGCCTGTATATTAATTCCTGTTGAGCTAGTGTATTTTGCTCATTCTCCTTCTCCTCTGACTCTTTAATGGCTTTCTGTTCAGCATTTACTCTTTTTTGTGATTCTAATTCTGCAATTCTCTGAGCTGCTTCAGCATTCTCTAAGGCTGCCCTGCATTTAGCTCTCTCTGTTTCAGCAACCATTTTTGCTTCTTCTTCTGCAAGTCGAGCCTCTTCTAATCTTCGTTCTTCTTCCATTCGCCAACGATTAAGCTCCACCGCCTGTACTAAAACAGTTAGAAAACGAGAAAAGGCCACACAAATTTACAGTGTTTCACTCTCAACATGAGAGTTATGTCCACTTGCCACTTGCAAGTCGATCCGTAGGCAAGGAGGAAAGTGTACAGTGCAATTAGGCTCCATACAGAGCAGTGCAAATCTATAAAATAGATTCAACCTTCTGTTTTGACGTTAGTGCTTCCTTACAGGCTGTGCTGTACATTTCCATTGTTTTCTGCAACTCGAGCTTTAGCCTTCTCATTTCAGATTCCACGTCATCCTACATGTTTCAAAGGATGCGTAGAAGCAATGATCAGAATCTAATACCAGCAGAATACTTTATAACTTGCCTTAATAAAATTTACGACTGCTCCTGCATGATCAAGCTATTGAATTATTCTAGACAAATATGTTTTTGGGCTTTTAAAAAGTCCCCTTTTGTTTGGATTTTCAGTAGAAAATCTTACTTGTTTGGTAGTAACTTCTTGTCAGAAAAGCAGGTTTTATTTATTTATTTATTTTTACGCCTAGCCGAACATATGGTGTTTCACCGTCAAGATGGTGTCCTTACATTTTGAAGTGACGATGATGAAAAATCAGTAAAGGAACTCAAGTCACTATCCTTAGCCCAGGAGCGCGCTGATCCCAAACTGCTTTCTGAGCTGGTTGACACACGTGAGGTTCGACTTGTATCCATGTTATCACAGAGCATAGTAGACGTGATATCAACGCTTGGCCTGCCAGAGCTTATGAATGATATATCAGTAACCAATTCTGAGAACTCTGCACATGACCTTCCATTTAACGCTCTTCCCCTCGCAAATGGCGACCTGTACTCCAAAAAATGTAGCGGGCTAGTATTGTGATCAAGTAGTGTAGGTATGAGTAGAATTCACTATGTAAAATTTACTCTTTCAATATTTTCTCTTATTCACTTTCAGAACAACACGGTTTATCACGATGAACTTACTTGATAAATTCATTGTCGCCGAGCATTCCAGGAGCCTTTCGTGGTGTCATATCAGGTGCTGCAGTGTTAATTAAATCATATAAGAAGCTAAATTTAACAGCACATTGTAACGTACTAAACTAGAAAGTTGAATCTGGAAACAATGTCAATTAGGCAAAGGAAACAACATACTTCTCATGCTAGGAATACGCCTGGGACGCGCATCAGGGTAAAATCCATTACTATTTGCCTGCTCTTGCATTTGCTGTATTTGTTTATAAAGAGGCGAAGCAAATGGTGCTGGTCGAGAAGCATTCCGCACAGAAGAGATTTTTGATTTTGAGATCACATAAACCGTACAGAAATCCGGAGCTCCTTTGGATACACTAGTCGGAATATCTACCATTTTCAGTCGTCTGTCACATAACAGACATAGATTACTCACTTTACACAAAAAATGTTGTTGGCTATAATCAGAACTTATCAATTTACCTGATAAAACCATGTCGCGACGCCCCAAGAATTAAGTTGTCAATAGCAAAGTAGGTAACATAGTCTGTTACTGCTCTTGCTACATCTGTATCCTCAAGTACAACATCCAAACATTGAATCTATTGACAAGAGTCGAACATGAGTGCCAAATGGGAAAAACGAAAGGCTAGTTACAATGTTTGGTACACTGGATTGGACAGGATTAGAACAACTGATACTATATATTAAATTCAAATGATTGTCAATAATATTGCAATGGAGCATGAAAAACAAGAGTTACTTCCGCTTACATCTTTACGTGTGCAAAAGCAATGGAAGGTGAGGAATAGGTCTTCTGCACTCTTTTCGACTATTTGCTTGTGTGCAGCTCCATTCAGAGCGTGGGCGTAATAATTTTTTCCAACTGCATATATATAAAAAGATAAACTCAATGGCCATTCAAAATGAAATAAGATAAAGAAGCCTAATTTATTTCAATTCCAATTTTGTTACTGTCATATTCTTGCATCTACCCTCGATTCAAATTGCCAAAATTACTATTACGCACACTAATCAAACGGTATGCTATGCTTTCAAAAGCTAATGCGTGAAGGATTAAACCACTTTGCCAGAAGAATAGTGCCAAAAGTAGTGCCAGAATCCTAGGTGGTGGGAGGTGGTTTAATGGAAAAAATGATTGTGTTTTAAACAGTCCAACGATAGAATGTCATGTGACATTATGTAAATTATCTGTAGCATGGTTTGTGCATGAATAGGAAGAATTGTAAGATCCAATGAAAGATCAGAAATAATTACTCGAAGACGGCGCCCTTTTCAAAACATGAATGAGTATTATAGTTTGGCCTCTGGAGAGGAGATTATCGATTGTCCATCTGATTGCATATTGGCTTCCTCTGTCTTTGTCTATGGCAACTGCAACCAGGCCATTGCCAACACCCCTTCTTGCTATACTTAACTTTGCATTTGATTGCCACATTTTTTCTGTCGAAATTGTTAATATTAAGCGCGAATAGAAAAAGTCTTCGATATCGCGAGATGAACAAAAAGATTATACTTGAATTCTTGTTTATTGATCAACGAGTTTTGACCTCGTTAATCAGCAGGAACTAGAATGTTGTTGTTGAATTCTATGTTTTACTCTATATTTTTCATTCGAACATTTTTTTTGGTCGAGATAAAAGAAACCATAGAAGAAAAGGTGATAATCCACAAATGTTTCCTCGTTTTTAGTAGCAATATCTGGTTTTAATGGCAAATCAAAAACTAGCCAAACCGTGTTATGCGTTCATTTCTAGACCCCCTATCGGATATATTAACATGGTAAGAAAGAAAAAAATAATTATTTTGTAAAATCCTAAAAACCAAATTATTCAATACATATTAATAATGGATTATAATATGTTAATAGATGATTCATAATTTTTATTATTTTTATAAATCAGAGCAATAATAATTTAATATCTAACATATCAGAATATTTACGAATTTAATTTTAATATTCAATATTTTTTCAATAATTTTATTATTACGTTATTAAGCTCCTGTTTGAACTCCATTATTTCAAATTTTAACGAGGAGAATAGTAATTTTTTAAAGAATGCGTGGTTGAAAAAGAATAATTTTTTTTTTTATAGATTTATATGTAATATTATTTTATTGAAAAATATGTGAGTGATAAAAAGAGAGAAAAAAAATGAATTTTAATTTAATGGAGGCCAAACCAGGCACATAGTCCAGGAGTGTTGAAGTCATTTCACCAAAGAAAGAATAAAATAAGCAAGCTACTTATTTGATGAAAAAGTTTTTTTTTTTTATTGGGTTAATTTCACAAA
>CAIGRO010154470.1:0-13422 GCA_903798355.1 Fraxinus baroniana | reverse complement strand
GTCTTGTTTCCTGTCACAGATTGTAATTAGTTTTACTTTCCTAAGATAGTTGAGTGTATAATCTTTTATAATCTTTCCTTTGTTAGTTTAGTAATAATCCTATAAATAGGGTCTCTTGTACTTTGTAATTGATACGGAATAATATGTATTATTCAATATACAGTTTTCAGAGACCAACGTCTTGGGACTAACGCGGGATCTGCTCAAGGTAGCTTGCTTAGGTAAATATCTCACGCCGTCAAACACTAAGAATCATGAAACTCACATCAATCAACCTGAAACTGTAAGGCTTCAATATCTGAAGAACAAATTATAAGGCTCCTAAGATTTGGCCTATAAAGGTTTACCTCAGGAGCCATCCACCGATATGTCCCAGTTTCAGCTGTCATCACACCAGTTTGTGCTTTCACTCTGGCCACCCCAAAATCCGCTACTTTAACAACCTGGAATAAAACATCATTAGAACTGGCCAAAATTTCTGAAGACTTTTAACTAGATAGTGCGCAAGATGCCGATGCATGTAAAATGCATAAAGCTTATGGAAATAGCATGGAAACTGAACTGCCAGACTACGGGAAAAGAAATCAAAGAAACCAAATGATCTCATATTAAATTCTATACACAAAAACAATAGCCAGACAATTTGGACTTCAGCTTTCAAAGTTAAAAAGGGGTATGAAATCAAAAGTACAAGTTATAGTGCTTCTTTGGCAGTGCTGTAAGTGGTTCCTACAAAATGTAGGGATAAAAAGTTAGAAAATTGTGGGTCCTATGAAATGCGTGGATAAAAGGTATGTTAGAAAAGCTTCAATTAAATTTGAGCTTTGCCAAACATGCACATATTGTTTTTATGGTAAAAGAGGAATTTTCAAGTAGTCTGATTTTTCGTGCAGATGAAACTGCACCTTAAAAATGAGCAACCAATTGTTAAGTCATGGAAAATTAACAATATAACAACAAATCACACATTTGAAGCACTTAATTGTTGAGTATCATACTTCATTTTCATCCATCAAAAGATTGGCAGCCTTCAAGTCCCTGTGAATTATATTATTCTGATGCAAATAGTTCATTCCCTTTGACACATCAATTGCTACTTTGAGTAAAGATGGAAGTCTAAAGGTACCCTTTTGCTTGTGTAAATAGTCGTAAACACTTCCTCCAGACATAAATTCTGCAATAAAAAAATGGCATGAATGCTCAGCTAGAATGTAAAAATAAATTTATTATTTTAATAAATTTCTTAATCACAAAATGGCATAAAAATAAATTAATTAATTAATTTAAGTTTCAATTTCAATTTCTTAATCACAAAAGCATGCTATCTAAGACATTTTACCAGAAAACAGGTACTGTTGAGACATACCTGTCACTATGCACAAGTTTGGGGGTTTGGTGCACGCCCCTATGAACTGGACAACATTTTTGTGTCGAACTTTTCTGTAAGCAATGAATATTAATAATCAATGGAACAGAAAGAATCTCCGAGAGGTGATTTAAATTCAGAGATATCGCTAATGGAATAATTTCAACAAAATGTGAAAATATTGACACCAACATTAATAAAATTTATGGGGGGGGAAATAAAAAAAGAACAAGCACAGACGCCACAAGAAATTGTATATACAATTGGTTCATACAAACACGCCGTACATGTCAACAACATGGCATGCATACGCTAAATTTGAAGTAAAGATATCATTTTGAATGAGAAGAATTGTATAAATTTGGAGGAAAACATAGCAAGTAACAGAAACAATACTTAGCAAACACAAATATCTTGCATATGCTAGCTTTCTATGTCTCAATAGCTTCTCAACTTTTGACAAACGATAAACCAAATTTTGAAAGTAAACCATTCAGAAGATGGAGCTGGGAAAGGCTAACTAATTCCCATCCCAGCATCCAACAAGTTCGTAACTACAATGTTACAAACCTCATTATATATACTTCTTGGGCAAACTCCTTCTGTAGTTCTGTATTCAAACGCTCGGCCTTGAGAATTTTGATTGCTACTTCCTGGCTGCAGTATGTACCTTTGTATCTGAGACGACATTATTTCTTGAGTCAAATTGAACAGTCAACTGCTAGCATAAGCTTTGATTCTTGATGTGTAAAAACTTACAAATCGCCATATGACCCAGATGCAACTTTGTGCTCAAATTTCAGAAGTTTAGGATCAATTTCCCAGACATCAGTACCATCATTGGGTATTCTCAAATGATCGGGTTCACATTTGATTTCTACTTTCTCATGATCACGGAGTGGAGACAAAGTATGTTGATGTGGCCAAGAGCGTTTCTGCAAACACACAGAACATGTGGACGTCATTTCAATAGTGCATAAACAGAATTACAAAGAGGTTATTTAAGCATTAGTCAGAGTAAATTTAACATTGCAGGATAAAACAAACCGTGCACTGGAAACTACAAAAATATTTTTATTTAATCATATTTTAGTTACACAGCAGATAAGTACCTCAAGCTTCAAAACTTCTTTATCCACTGCAGCCTGAAGTTGCTCAACCTCCTAAAAAGAAAACAAAAAATAGGCGTCAGTCAAAGTTCTCAAGACTGCAATTGAAATTTTAAAATGTGTGATGGTGATGGCACATCTCTTTTCCCTCTTAAGGATTAAGCACATTTTAGATAATGCGAGCAAAAAAAGGGTTCAAAATAATAAGTGTAGTCTTTGGTGTAGTTTACAACCATGCGGTACTTTTAAATCTATTTCATCAAATTTATATGAAAAACTAACTTTTTATATAATATGTGGACAAGTTACATTGTTGTTATATTTTGATACATTCAAACTCAAGTAATCATCATGATATTTATGTAAATTAGATGTGGAACTCCTAAAAGTCATTTTCATCACATTTTAAACTGAATGTAGAGTATTATAATTATTCATTTAAATAATCCTATTTAATTCATGATGCATAAAAGTACACAGTAGGCTCAACATGACCAAGGAAATGATTAACACAGCATAGTGTTTCATTTGAAAGGGAGATTTCTATTTTATTCATTTGGGTCATGGACATCGCGTTATATTTAATTATTTATCACTAAAAGCACTTCCAAATTTTTTGTTTTAGGCTTTCCGTAAAAGTACATTGGTTCATGAAAATAAAGCTGAAGTGGAAAATGCAGTGTAATCAAACAGAACAAGGTTGTGTTTCCAAAAAGAATGAAGTGCTCTTCATTATATATGAAATAAAACACCAAGGACGGAGATACCTCATATGGCCAACCATCAACAACAAAGACATCTAGAGAATAGCCATCAACAGTGGAAAAGGCATGTGCTTCCTGGATATTCAACCCAACTTCAGCGAGTAAAGAAGTCAACTGCATGGTTCACAATGTAATAGTTCAGTCCTGTGAGAAAACTTGCTCATATAAAACCATATTGACCAACAACTAGGTGCAATTACTGAACACAACACAAGTCCTCTCACTGCCAAACCTTCCAACCACACATGAACAAGTGTCTAAGGCTTAATGACTTCACTGCCAACCAAATATTAACAACTAATTTGGCACCCTACACCATCAACTTATTACAGTTGCATCACTGCAACAGGTGTTACTAAAACAAAATCCAGTTCCTTATTTATGTGGTTTGATCATTAATTAGAAACATGGTAAGTTTTCTAATCAGTATCAATGACTTTATTTTGATTTGAAACCTGATAATAAAATAAAATATTTAAAAGCAGATATTCAGGGAAAAATACGAATTGACATAAAATTAGAAATAAAAAAACTGATAAACTATTCAAAATAGAAGAGAAAATTCAACTGAAACAATTTTAATGGAATTTTTCGGAAAAACTTTCTTCGAATAGCATTTAATGGTTGTCTATATAGTCTGTAAATTATTTCAATAGCCTAGTTTCCTTTCAAAAGTATTACAATTGAATTCCTAATAGCATCCCCAAACGAAATTGTAGGTGTATACGGAGAGGACAAAACCAAGTTCTCGTCCATTACCGTTATCAAAACAGTAGAATTTTAGACTCCATTTAACAATACACATTGTGAATGGCAAGCAGATTTAGTCTTCCAGCCTTCATTGCAACGAAGAGTACACTATAAAGGAAAAAACAAAACACTTCTTCCAATACTCTCTTTTTACCCAGAATAGTAAAATTCATATAGCATACACTTGATGCCAATGTAGAAGTTATTTTGACTCTCATCTAAAGATTAGATGGTGAAGGAAGACACAAACCAATAATCACTGTCATCAATAAATAACCAAAAGTATGGGCACCGGTTTGTGCAAGCAAATAATCATGGTAGACGAGGTATCAGAATAAGTGAGAAAACCAATTACCTGACTCAGAAGCTTTGGCTTGTCATCTGTCGAGAAAGTAATTTCATGCATGGGCCTACATAATCATAAATAGAATTAAGCATTATAATACATAGGGTCAAAATTTAAGCAGATATTCTTATGAGATAATTTAACTTATAGATCACATACCAAAAGGTTAAAGATATCACACGAGTTCAAACCAAAATATAGCAAATATTTTGATGGCACAAAATATCACAACCAACATAAAGGGACAGTTAAGATCAAAAGAATGAGTTAGCATTACTCCCAGATTGAATCGGAATGAGAATTTTATAGCAAAGAACTCAATCTACTTGGAAAAGAGAAATTAGAACATTAGTGCATCCTGGAAATAATTGGTTGTGGATTCCCTTTGATTTCTTATCTCTATAAGATTAAAAGGTTAATATTGTAATTAAACCACTACCATACAACCATTAAGATCGAAAGTATAATCTCTTCTATATTGTATACCTTTGAAACTTGGAGCCAGAATATACAGCAATATCCCCATCTTGAATTTCTGATTTACTTGCTTCAAGAGCAAGTGCTTCAAGATTAGGAGAAGAACCAAAGGCTGGTGGTGGATGGATACTGAGACAAATATATTGGAGATAGAGATTAGAGCATACCCACTAACACAATGATAATATGATGTGTAAGAAAGAAAAGCATCTACTAATTGCCATCAATACGTAGCAACAATAAGTTATAGTAACATCTTGTAGCAAAACATCAGGGAGTATGTAATCCAAGATTAATCCTCAGAAGGAAGTGTTAATACCTTCCCTTTCTTGGAAAGCGTGAATGGACCGAATCTGCTGAATTTCCATCCGATGAAGGTACAACCTATGCAACACCAATTTACACCCAGCCATCAAATGATAAAGACCGAGTAAGATGAAAGAGATGAAGAATGCAAAAGGATTATAAGTGCAAAAGGTTGTCTATTAATTCTGATGGCACTCCATGGATGAATCACAGATCAAACTTAGATTTATCCAGCCACACGAGAAATATAGCTGGAAGAGGAAATGTGAAAGTGAAGACTCAGAAAATCTCAGACAATTCTTTTCTGGTTTGTTTGCTAAAAATGTATTCATGCAGGTTCAAAACTTTGTACCTCATAAGAGACAAAAATAAGATAGGATTAGAAGCAAGTATAAAAAGTTAACAGGTCCAAATTCATAAAAACACGTTTAATTAACAGAAGAACAATACCATTTTCAGAAATTTGTGAATCCTTACATGCTATTGTATACTTTCAAATAAAATACATAGATTGGTGAAAAGAATTTTTAAAATGCTCGAACACGAGTTTAATGGATCATATGTTTGTTTTTAGATAGTTCCATTTTTATTTTATTCTTTTGCTTTGATGGGAGCTATAGTTTCATCTATGCTGCCTTATTTCATTTTTCTTTTCCCCATAATCAGTCTGCCCACAAACAATGACATCCGGATTTCAGCTTATAAATGTCTTTTAAAATCTCCTTAAATGTCACAATGAGTCATAAGATTTTGCATTAGCAAGACGCAGAGCTAACAATTGAAGACCTCCACATGCACAATTCAATAACAGCAAGGGGATATTGAAACACAAAGAATAGGCTATTCTATAATAATTGAGTTGAAGGTCCTAATAAATCAACTTACCTGCACAAGCCGGACTTCAAATGCAGGCCTATTAGCAGGATCACGTGCCAGATGCAGCAATCGCTTGTGCGTTATAACATCTTCCGCCCTTTCCACACTCACATCCATCGCATACCTTCAGGCCAGAAACATCAAAGGCATCAATTGCTATGACTGTAGACCCTATTGCAACACACACATACACAGGTAGAGAGAAAGAGAACAATTATATTCAACATGCAAGACCAAAAAAAAAATGATAATAATCAGATTGATTTGTGTCCTTGCCGTGTGCCTAGAGGGGAAAGACCTACGTCTGAATCAACACATTTAAACTATAATGGATAAAATAAAATAAGGATAAAAAAGAAAACAAAAACCTTAGAGCACCAGAAATCTAAATCCGACCAAAAAAGCATCCCGAAACATAAGAAGCAAGGAATGAGAAAATGAAAAACCATATTTGAAGATCAACTTAGAGAAAAACACTCAAACATTACATAGACGCACCTAGACAAACAAGTATAATGTATACAAAAATTCAGAGAAATATAAAATTCATGGAGCACGGAAGGATGGACTAAAAGGAGGGTAGGTTAAGGTAAAATTGTTAAGAAAAAGGCAAAGGTGACCTGGCGGGGAGGCGATTAAAGTGAGCCCATAGTTGATCGTCGAAGTCCGGCTCTTGCGCCTCGGGGTGGTTCGACTCCTTGAGCCGGCGCAGCACCTCATTGTACACCTCCACCTTCTTCCGGTGCTGGCGGTTCTTGGTATCAATCGATTCCACCACTCTGCTACTACAACTCTCGTTATCTTTCATCACCATTAGAATTTCACAAAATATTTCGACAGTAATAAAACTCTTAAATTTTAGCTCTCGAGATCCAAAAAGCGTCGCGATTTATACGAAGTAGAACTCCCATCTGTGGGTGGTTTTATACGTAGTTAGATGCGGATTCGGATTTGAGAAACGGAAACTCAATGCAAAAATTATTTATTTTATAGATGCATATTTCGTGACTATCAACTCACGAATAGGATAATAATAACAAATACTAATGCAGCAGCTTGGTTTATGACTTGATCCATATCCTCAACTTTCTCTCTCTTTCCAAGAGTGTATTGCTGACTAGGTGAAACGTGTCCTTACAACTGATATTAGGTCACTGTTTGGTTGGATTAAAATCCGATTTTAATTCAAGTCAAAGTCAAACAATCAATATTAAGAGCCTGTTTGGTTAGGATTCTCCAGTTCTACAGTAAATCAATTCTCATTTTTCAACCACACATTTTTCAATAAAATAATATTTTACATCACATCAATACTTTTTTCTTCTTTTTCAACCACACATTTCCCATCATATCACTATTCAAAATCAATTCTTCTTGAATTTTATAATTCTACAGTAAATCAATTCTCATTTTTCAACCACACATTATTCAATAAAATAATATTTTACATCACATCAATACTTTTTTCTTCTTTTTCAACCACACATATCCCATCATATCACTATTCAAAATCAATTCTTCCTCCAAAAAATCTAAACAAAACAAGCTCTAAATACATCTTTCATAATCTCACAATTTTTCAACCACACATTTCAAAAACATCTATCATAATCTACTAAAAAATTCGATTTTAATCTACACCAAACACTCTCTAGGGCTGACATGTTATAACAGTTAATTACAAAATTGATTACACTATTGTTGTAGTGTATCGGTCACCTTATGCTAAACACGATACTTAGGAGATCAATTTCGTTTGAAGTAATTTTATTCATGAAATTCCAATAAATTTAGGATAGAAAAGGAATTAATTGTATTCATGAAGGTTAAAATTTACATTTTAATTATGGGTAATTTGAGAAGTAAAAAAAAAAAAAAAGATTCCAGAAGTTACCTTGGGTGCTCAAAATCTATTGTCAATTGTAGAATTCTTCCTTAATAATTTTTTTGCGAAGTTTATGAAATAATTAAATCACAAATAGTGCCCAACGATTAATTAAGTTTGTTGAGTTGATGTTGAATTTTTATCAAACATGTGGCATTCAATCTTCTAAAGATTTAGTTGACATTCAACCTCCGAAGTCGTTTAAACACATGCTAATTCAAGTTCGGATATTTGAGATAAGCTCGTATGATTTATTGCTAAAGTTCGAGGGGGCATAATGATGGAAAATTCTTTATACATTGTACAAATAGTCAGTCAACAAGTTATATTTGAAAGGTTTTACATGAGCGCCCACTAATTTCACCAACCAAATGTCTTAGCTTCATTCCCTAATTAATTCATTAATTATTGGGGACCATATGTAAGGTTAACTCATAATGACCTGATAGAGTCGAGCTCAGTAACCAATCCAAACACGTCAATGATGTAATTTCTCAATTCGGTACAATAGGTGATAAGACAAGGAAATGAAGAATACATGCTAACTTTTCCCTATAACATGAAAAATGAGAGTCTTGGAAGAGAGGAGCAGAGGAAATGAAAAATGACTTTAAACCCTTCATATTTCAAATATCTCCTTGAAAAAAAAAACACTCGTATTTAGAATTATAATTTGCAAATCATTATCAATAACATTATTATTTATATTTTAAGTTGGCTTGAATTTTGTTCATACAATTTTCGACGTCAACAGATTTTATTGATTTTTCTAGACATGTATAACACATTTGTTTTATTCAACATGTAAACAATGTCATAAGATGCTCACAATCAAATTACATTAATTTGTGTAAAGATTAATAAAGAATTTAGATTTTTATTTTTATATATTTTCGTTGGAAGTTCACGAGGGATGTGTGAAATGCAGATAGAAGTGAAGGGACACGCTTTCTTTTCTGATGCCAACTTTTGGGGTGGAGAGTGAACCGCGGGGATAAGAGCGTGACGTTTCCATCTCATTTGGCTTCCACTTAATATTGAAAGCAAAATTTGTTACATCCTTTTAACGTGCTTTATGCTATCAACCCTAAAAGGAAGTGCAACATTTTTTTCCCTTGGATATAAAAAATTACAATTAAAATCGATATCTTGTTAGGTAAATTCACATCAACTGATCAACATCACGTGGAGCAGAAGTGGCCCAAACAATTGTTTGGTGATTTTTCTTCTATTAAGAAACCTATAAATCATATGTATGATTTGGGGTGGATCCACCACAGACGGCCGGGGGCAAACCCAGCACTCGGCCAGACCTGCGACTGCCAGTGCTAATCCTCCAAGTGCTTTGTTTTTTACAATAGGTAATTTTGTTAGTTTATATAATTGTTATTTCATTTTATATTCAAATGCTTTCTTCAGTTGAGTTGGTTAGAGATTGCAATTCTTATGAGATGTCTCTGGTTCGATTCCCTAGTTTGCAGTTCATATATTTTTAATTTTTCAATTTTTACCAAAATTAATAACAATAGGAAGAGGAAGTCGAACTCGTGACTATCCTTAAAGATTTTTGAAATCCTTACTATTAGGGCACTTGCTAAGTTTGATAGTATTGTTAACACAATAATATATATTAAGTTTTAAATATTAATAAACGACATTGACCTTACGATCATCGATTGTCGACGTTGATCGATAAACGTCTGCTTTGGTTGAACTTTACTACTAGATCCGTCCCTGTGTATGATCATCTATCACGACAATCACATAAGGATTGCGACTCATTTTCAATCCCATATTCAAACGAGACATGAATATTTTTAAACAGTGAAAACAATAAAGTCATTTATTTCCACGTGCTTAAGTTTAATCTGTCATTGTATGATCGGTACTGTATCGAGCATGTATAATTACACGTGTTTAATTTTGTAGACTTAGATTACAAACTAATGAATGATCGATAAAAGATTGTGACGTTTTAAAGTGATATACAATTTTTAATAATAAAAGTACCGTGTATATATAAAGCCATAGGCATATTCTTTCAACAATGCTGCTAGGATTTAGTCCTGTTTAATTAATGATGAATAATTAGATCATAGCACATAGTTTAATAAAAGAAATACTTTTGGTGTCAAAAGGTGACAAAAGGTGAATTGCTGCATTATATCATGTTAATACTTTTACAATCACGCTTAGTATACATCATAGTGTACATTAAATTTTTCATTCCACTACGTTCCAACCTACCATTTGACAGGTTAAAAATAAGATAATTTTTTAATCAATCAAATCTTGCCAACAAAAATAATGTCAAGCATGATATGGAAATTTGATGTACAAGTGACTTTATCCATACTTTTATTTAATTTATATGTAATGATTAAGAAGTCCATTATATGTTGATCTTATTACAAAAAACTCGTGAAACATGATAAATGAGATTAAATATTTGATTATTTTGTTAAAGATAACCGATATATTTTCGCTTAGAATGTATTTGATCCACTTTATTTTTCATGAAAAATGTCATTTTTAACCAAAATTCTTATTTTTAGAGTGTTTGATTGACAACTTTTTTCATGAAAAATATTTTTCAACTTTTGATCATGTCGTCATATTTACTTAAAAATAAGGAAGACATTTACTTTATGAATGGTGATTTTTATTTTCTAGGTAAATCTCTTATCTCTCTCTTTCATCCACCCACCAATAAAAAATTGACAAGTATAATATTTTCTAAATTGAAAATAAAATCAATCAATTACATTTAATTAATCATTTTTAAACAAATAAGTTCTAGGACTTACCTAAAATTTATTTTCTTCTCATGCAAATTTCATACTTACATTCGAGCGCACCCGATGAAAAGCATGGAAAACAATTGATATTTTTGATTGCATTTCATGAAAAGAACGGAAGATAATTGACAATTTTTATTTTACCAAGCATGAAAAGCATGGATATATGCGGTTTTAAATAATTTTACGTGATGAAGAAGAAATCATTAAGTAGTTGTCAACTAGTTATTTAAAATTTGTTCATAAATGTAGGAATTAAAAATTAATTTCTTGATGATAATGTCCGCGTGTCTTAATTAATATTTATTGGGATTATTAAGTTGAGCTAATCGATTTAAAGAACAGATTCGCATCACTGAGGAATAAACCCTATTCGTTCTATCTAAAAAAACTACATTTAGTTTTGAGCAATGCTATTCATCTCCCAATTTATGTGGTAATTACATGACATTAAATGATAGATTCATTTAAATATAAAGTCAAATGATTTATTTAGTTAAGTCTATTATTTAATGACATGTAATTGCCACATAGACTGTAACTCAATCTCAGTGGGGATGAATAACATTATTCTTTATTTTCAAATACTGGCAATTTGACATCAATACCATACAAAAAATAATAATGCTATGTGGCCTCACTGTGGATGTAATCTCAATCTAAATGACGTTAAATGATAGACTAAATGAAATGTGAAATTAATCGAATACATCTATCGATGATATTAAGGGTGTGTCACATCAATCCATTTAAATTATGGTTACAATCCCAATGATATTAAGGGTGTGTTTGAGTCACATTATTAATTATTTTGAAAAAATGTATTTTGGAATGGTAGATTGATAGAGAATGTGTGGTAAAAAAAGAAAGAAAAATGATGCGATGGAAAATATTATTTTATTAAAGAATATGTGGTTGAAAATGAGTAGAAAAATGATAATGAAAATTTTAATGTATACCAAATATGGGCTAAATAAGATTACTCAACAAAAAGTCAACTATACGTTTAGTTAATTTTCGATAGTGTAAAATTTATGATTTTTTTTTTTTGTCTGCATAGGTAAGTAACCTAAAAACTCTAAATCTTAATCGAATGGATTTTGCCAAAAAAAAAAACAAAAAACAAAAAAAAATAATAATAAATCACATTTTCGGTTAAAAATATTTCCTTTTTTTCCATCTTATGAATTCAAATTTGGCAATGTTGTATTTTGTAACGTTAATATCTCACATTGATTAAAGATGAAATAAATAAACAACATATAAAAGCATGTGTTAACTCATTTTAAGATAGTTACTTAAGACTTGAGTTTTGCTTGTATTTCTTAAAAGTTACTAATAATTTCATTTTTCCATTAGCTAAAGTCAGACATTAATTTCAACCTTATATTTAAATATTATTCATTATTATCCATACATTCCGTGAAATCTAGCTCTTGTTAAAAATTAAATCAGAATTTTAGCAGATTTTGATAAAAATTAATAAAATATATGATCGAGAAATTAATTATTGATAAATATTTAGACTATAATTTTTATCCTTCAGGACCAATATTATTAATCCTTCTAAAAAATAACTACTAATTTTAGACAAATAGGTGACACCAGCCATGTTAGACTAGATGACTGCCGCTGTTGGACCAATTACTAATTGGTTGAAAATACCTGGCCTTTGGGGGTAACCAAAAGCCAGTTTTACTTTAACTAAATTAAATAGATTATTGGTAATATAAATATTGAACGTGGGAAATCTTCAGCGCAGCACAAGCGGCGACTTGATATCGCCACAATTAGAATAACCACCAGAATATGCGACTCCCAACCATAAATCAACACCCTCTACCCTCAGTTAAATATACCAATATTTTATTGCTAATTTTGTTGTACTATTTTGTAAAATCTTATCCCAACCAAAGTCAATTTTTTTTTTTTTTGACACGATTAATTCATTGATTTATAATTATCTATAACACAACCAGAAACAATGTCCCGAAATAATACGAGAGCAACAATTTCCTATCAACTTCTTGTTGTTTATAATAATTTCAAATACGAAGAAAGTCGTCTGGTGAAAGGTTAGCTAAAAATTGATCAAAGCATGGACATAATGAAAAATATTGAAGGAAGGAACCGGGTAGAAACACCATGATTCATATAAAGATTAATTTTAGAAAGAAACATGGTGGGGTCCTATGAACTATACTTTGTGAAGGAATCCAATAGTCACTGTCTATCCCCCACAACCACAACCACCACCACAACCACAGATCTAATCTTTAACAGTTTATTATCAAGCCATTGTTTGGCTTCCATTATAATGAAATTTTTGAGCCCTTGTTTAGTACACATTGTTTTTTTCATTCTCATTTTCAACCACATATTCTTCGATAAAATAAAATTTTATATCACATCAATAATTTTTCATTCTTTTTCAACCACACATTATCTATCAATCTACTATTCCAGAATACATTCTTACAAAATAATGTGGATCAAACACACCCTAATATATTTTGGAATAGTAACTTTTGCGGGAATGTCTGGTTAGAAAAGAAGGGAAAAAAATTTAATTTACGTTAATATTATTTTATTAGAAAACGTATGATTAAAAATAAGATAAACAAAAATGTATTAAAAGTTTAAATGAGGCCAAATAGTGGGTAAGAAAAATTAGGGGTGTATGCGGTCCGGTTTTACCGAATTTTGACAAATTTTCAAATCAAACCGTTTAAACCGATTTGAGAA
>CAIGRO010154463.1:0-22434 GCA_903798355.1 Fraxinus baroniana | reverse complement strand
TTACAATTAAATTAGTGTGTAGTCTAGATGTGTTAAAAAAAAATTAAAAAACAAGCCACGAGCCCACCCCAACTGCCACCTCTTCCACCCAAGAAAACTTCATCGTCGAACCACACAAGAAAAGAAACATCACAGCGAGACATTTCAATTTTTCTTCCCAAAGGGTAGGTGAAATGGTGTCTATTTAAGCAGCAACTGAAATGGTACAAACACAAAATGCAGAACCAAAGAAAATCATAGGAAAATAACCCGAAGAAAATGACTCTATTTTACATGAAATAGTCCACAATTCAATGGATCAACACCAAAAACTGGAGTCCAACGCATTAAAAAGAATTTACAATTAAATTAGTGTGTAGTCTAGATGTGTTAAAAAAAAAAATTAAAAAACAAGCCACGAGCCCACCCCAACTGCCACCTCTTCCACCCAAGAAAACTTCATCGTCGAACCACACAAGAAAAGAAACATCACAGCGAGGCATTTCAATTTTTCTTCCCAAAGGGTAGGTGAAATGGTGTCTATTTAAGCAGCAACTGAAATGGTACAAACACAAAACGCAGAACCAAAGAAAATCATAGGAAAATAACCCGAAGAAAATGACTCTATTTTACATGAAATAGTCCACAATTCAATGGATCAACACCAAAAACTGGAGTCCAACGCATTAAAAAGAAAAGCCGCGCTTTACAAATCAATCGCAACTTTTCCTGAAAGAAATGAACAAAAGACGATTTTGGGAAAACATTTGAGGTCCTCAAATCCTAACCATAAGGCAAGTTTAGAAAATAAGGGAACAGACCCTGAAAATGACAAAAACATGAAACCGACTTCTTGCAACGTATCGAATACCATCAAACTGTGGAAACAGATCGAAACTGAAGCTGGAAACTAGTTTACGGAATTCCTCGAGAAAGCATTGGAAAAGGCAGGTCCATAAAGTTATGTAATCAGAAAACAATTAGCAGTAGGGATGGGGGTGGGTGTCGAAGAAGATGATCGGGGTGTCAATTGGCACAAATAAATTTTGGACTCGTTTGTATTTTTTTTAAAAGTTTAAGAGTAAAATTACAATTTATTCTTTATTTTTCTTTTCTTTTCTTTTTTGTTTTATTTATATAGAAGGGTATATTGATCATTTTACGTTAAAAATAGGTGAAAATGACGTTTTGCATAATGAAACGTTGAAATAAGAGTGAAAATGCAAAAATTTGAAAGACATTGACGTTTTGCACACTACATACCAAACGTATGAACGTTCTGTGCGATTAAACCATTTGATAATACTAAAACGTGGCATGATGCTAACATTTCATGTTGGTAATAATCTAAAAACTTATTATTGAAAGTTGTTGACTTAAAATGGTTATTCATTATCGGCCTATTTGGAACCGATTAACTTAGTCCCTATTTGTTCACATTTTTAAAAATTTATTTTAAATCACTTATTTCATGGATTCACGAACTTTATCAATTTTTCAATAGCACATTTTATCAATATGTATAAAAATCTACTAAAAATCTGATTTTTAGCCAAAACATAATGGAACTTAACATATTTACATTTCCTACTATTAAAAATAGAAACGAAAAGAAAAAAGAAGCAATATGCTGTATTTTGAAGGTGGAGTACCTAAAAATATAAACGAAAGAAAATGTTTATAAGTTTATGTATAATATTATTTTTTTTGAAAAACAAGTGATTGAAAATAAGAGGGAGAAAATGAATTTTAATTTAATAGGAACCAAACATGAACTAAATTAAAGCAAATGATGGCAAACAACGACGGAATGTCTCAATCCACCATTTAGCTTGACTCATCACCTTTTTCTAATGTTTTCAAAATCGGACCGGACCGGACCGGACCGACCGATCCGACTAGAAAAACCATGGACCATTACACAAATAGATTCAATCCATACCTAAAACTGAATATTTAAAAATCAGACAAAAAGCAACCAACTAGTCGGTCTAACCATAAATCGGTCCGCTTGCAACCGATTTTAACAGTTTAAACATTAATGTCTTCTTATAAAAAATTTGAAAACTTCTTTTACTAGGCTCAAGCTTTAAGGCCCAAATAGTGTTCTCATAAAAAATTGAGAACAATACATAAATTCTACATACAAGAAACACATTTCACAATTAACAATCTCTCTAAAATATTTCATAAATCAGATGATAATAATATTAATAATAATAATAATAATAATAATTTAATTTAATATGCATATTCACCTCTACCCCACCTTCAAGAAATTTCTAGAATTTATATACTGGAAATTAAACCCCGTTCCCATGGAACCATCCCACCCCACCCCACCCCCACCCCCACCCCCACCCACAAGAATTTTCCAAAAATTGAAAATGGAGATTACACACATGGAACAACCATCTGACAACCTACCACACCCCATAGCAAAAAAATCTCCAAAAATCTAAAACGATCTCCCTCCCTCCCCTTATTGTAGAAAAATCTCCAGAAATTGTGGTGGTAGTGGTGGTGCATCGTATGTGATCATATTTGTGATTATCTGTGTTATTTGTGACTATATTTATTGTTTGTGATCATACTTGTATTATAGGCAACTATTTGTGATCAAATTTGTTTTCAATTAACCAAGTCACAATTAACACAGAATTGATCACAATCCATTACAATAAATCTATACTTGTCATAAAAAACAAATCTGCACATACCACATACCAGCAACACCATAACATCCAATGCACCACCATTACAACTTTTAACTCAAATTCACGACCATAAATATTACATTCACTCACATATATTATCAGTTACTAACTGTGTGATTGTCGTGATTATACGTAACCAAGTCACGTATAGCCAAAGATATAGTCACACAGAGTGCCACTAAAGATAGAGATGGCCACACCTTGTTGCCACATCCACTACCCCGTTAAGAACCAAAGGTGCACCACCTCATCACGACCACAAAAATCAGAACCATCGCAGCCAACAACAGCACGATAGAACCACCACAAGCAGTCATCCCAAAACAATAGATCTGATAAAAAAACCACCCATCACTAAAATTTGATAAACATTAAAAGTGCAATCATGCCTTAAGTTTTGAAGAATCACTGTTCATCAGCTGATTTCCCTTTACTGTTCTTCCTTTCTCAGTTCATTTTTGGCACTTTTCTGGGAACTTGCATTCTCACTATCATTCCCATTTTTCAGAACTCGATTCTTTATTCTATAAGACAATGGACAATAGATCAATCTGTTTGGGGAGATAGCCGGAAAGAAAGCAGCGATAACGCTCTGAACAGGCGCTCGTCGCTGTAATAGCGACGGCGAAGCAAGGCACCACACCGTCATTGTTGCGCTGCTTACGTCGTGGTGGTGGCGACGATGACTCAATTCAGATGGCAGAAGGGCATTGGTGGGTATGATGCGGTGGGTAGAGAGGTAGAGAGAAGAGGGTGAAAACGAAAATCAAATTTGTTATTTGTACACACTTGGTACACAACCCTCTCACATGTAATGTGCGAGGGTTGTGTACCAAGTGTGTAAGTGTAGTATTTCTCAATGAAATAGTATTGGTGATGAATTTGGGGTGGGTGAAATATGCAGATTAATTAAATGTTTATCAATTATAATTATTAAAATGCTATTATCACCTATGTGTGAATTTTAAACTAATCCGTCATTATTTTTTACAATTATGGGGTGTATTCCATTGAGATTCTGATTTGACTTTTTTTAAATGATAACTTGCATGAATTTCGTGGATTTTTTAGAGATTTTTATGGAATTAGTGGAAGTTTTTTTGTAAATTTATAAACTTTCATTTTTAAAACTTTTAGAGATTTTTGTAAAATTCAAGACTTTTGAAAATTTTCATTTGAAATAAAATTTATGTGGATTTAGTGCAATAATATGAAATTATTACATACGAGGTGGTGATTCACATAATTCTCCTTCTCCTTCCTTTTCCCCATATGATAAAAGAATATTTTAAAAAGAATAAAAATTTAAAATTTTAATTAAATAAATAAAAATATTATACATATAAACAATAAATTTAATATTCAGTATTATTAATATAATATTCCTTTAAAGAATAGATAAAAAATATATATTTAAATTTAATTATAAATTAGCCTTTATAAAATTTTATAATTTAATTAAAAATAGATATTTTTTTCAAAAAAAATAAATGAAAAAAGAAAAAGAAGTTATAAAAAAATACAATTTAAATATTTCATAGAAATAGAAATAAACAATAATAGAGAGAAAAATAAAAATAGAAATTAATAAAATCAATAGAAAAAATTAAATTTTAATCATAACTCTAATGTTCTTAGAAACGAAAATGAAAGAGAAGTATTGAAAAAAATACATATTAATTAATTAAATTTTTTTTTTTTGGGTGAAAGTCTCCCAAAATCTTGTAATTAATTATAAGCAAATTTTGAGATTTTATGTTAGTATTTTCTTGCTTAACTTTTATAAAAGCTTCTAGAAGTCATAAACATTTGAATACTCCAAAACTTATAGAGATTTTTAAAATGTTTTAATTGAATATACCGTGACTTTTGGAGACTTTTTAAAAGTTTATAAAAGTCTCAATTGAATACACAAATACTTTTAGAGGGTCTCTAAAAGTCTACATTGAATATTCCTAAACTTTTTAAATCCCAATATGTCATTAAAAGTTTCAATTGAATATACCCCCTTAGTCTTTATTTGTAGGTTTTTAGGTAATTTTCTCTAAAAATTGTGGAATTTACATGAACTACATACTTTTTATATAAATATTCAAAACACACACACACACACCCCATCATTTTTTATTCCACAAATACTATAATATATAAAGTAAAAATGATTTATCAAAAACAACTTTAACTCCAAATGAATAGTCAAGCCTATTTAATTCACCCTCAATTATAGCCAAAATCCTCATATTTTGTCATCTTCATCTTTAAGTAACATTGGAATCACATCAATAACAAATCCAAAAAGAACGTTTTCACATCCCGCAAGGATTTTTCACATCCAAATAGAATGTNCAATAACAAAACTGCAGAAAAGAAACCAACGCAAGAAATGTTCACCCAGTTCGGCAAATGCCTAATTTGGGGGACTCAGAGATAACCCAAGCCCGTCACTATGCAAGAACCTTCAAGGGAGAGATTTACAAGAATTTTTCCAAACCAAGACTCAGACAAAAAACCCCTCCACATCACAAGATCATCGATCCAAAAGGATCTCCCAACAACATCAACCTATTCTATACAAATCAGAGAAAAAACCTCACTGCCTTGAACAATTGCAGATTTACCGATTGTATTTATTAATTAAATACAACCTAAAACACTGAACAATTGACAAAATAATCAACCCCAAATCATAAGGCTTAGTAGAACAATTAATACAAGGATGGCAGACTAATTTTCTCAAAAGGCAGAGTAGAAACAATCACGAGCATTAGCCAGAAATTTCTTCACAGAGAGCCAAAGCCAAAATACGTGTGGAAGCCAAGGAAAATTCTGACGCTACAGTTGCCAATGGAAGACTTTATCCACTTTCTCTACAACCATTGATTAAGATCAATGGTCCAAATTAATTCTAGCAAAACAAGGATCCAAGTGAGGGCAAAAATGACCAATACCAACTAGCCCAGTGGGCCTAGTCCAAAAACGTGTTTCCACTTGTACAATTGGGTTTTAGTATAACCACTTTTCACAGAATGTTTTCACATCCCTCTTTAATTCCATTTCAAATCTGTAGATTTTATTGAAGTTATTTGTAAATTATTTTTTGGGATTTCAATCATGTTATCCAACTGTTGATGCAATATTACCATCCACGCTTTCATACATATATTGTGGTTTAAGGTTGTCTCAATTGTTCACCAACACAAACATAAGCATGCTTTTGTAGAAATCCAATGACTCGGTATCATATTCAATAATATTAACGTGATCTAATTTTTCCATCTTCACTTTTATTATCACTAATCAAAAAGTTTGAATGACATTTCAGGGAATTCCATTTTCGTAATTGACCCAAATCACTATAAATGTCGGGTATGTGTCACGAATTATAACATCGAATAGACACACATGTACTAAATGTTGTTGAAGAAACCCATCTACTTCAAGAATTTAAGGAATATGCGTAAATTAAATAGCTTCTTATAATTATTTTTTAGTAGTATGATTTGAAATAATATATATTATTAAGTCATATATGAATTTTTCCCTTAAAAAAATTTGAAAACATTCATTACTTAGCCCAAACTTTAAGGCCCAAAAGGTGGATCTCATATAATGGAGGCCAGCCCTTTTTATATCCACTTCTCTAGTATTATAGTTGAACTTGTAACCGATATGAGATTTGGGGAGGGTTTTGGTTTAACAAGGTGGAATATGCTTCTTCTTCATTTTTTATTTTTATTTTTATTTTTCAACCATACTTTTTTGTTCAAATTTTCCTTGTTTTCTCATTTATTTATTATAATAACAAAATAAAATCTTGTAAAAAATCTTAATAGTCTCAACCATTAATACTTTTGTCTATTTTGTCATCTCATTTTCTATTGATATTAGAAGTGGGACCAAATAAAAAAATTAAAAACTAATTGCAGTTAAGTTTATTAAGTGATTGTTATACTTATATACAAGTCATTTTGAAAAAAAAAATGTATTATGTCAAATTTTGTAATATATTTATATATAATTATTTTATTTATTATTAGTGATTCAATCCCTGCTCGACATTTCGACTATTGACACTAGCCTTTTTGTGTCTATGGCCGGGGTCAATTTTGAAAACATTGCTTTGTTCAAGTCAATATTCTTATCAAGCTCATATTTGATAGAGATGTTTTGAGAATATATTTTGTGAAATATGATTTTTTTGGAGATTGTGTCATTAAAAAATATGAAAATTCATAAATCAATATGCAAATTTATTTTATGGAAAAAAATGTATGATTGAAAATGAGTTTGTAAAAAATGAGTGTTAAAAATGGGGACCAAATAGTAGCCAAGTTTTACAACAATTGTTATCTACACAATTCTGGTGGAGATTACATTCATACATGATTTTCAACTTTCAACTTAAAAAATCAGGTTCAAAACTTATTAAAAAATCAGATCATAATTCAGTTTTTTAATATTAATAATAATATTATTATTAAATCACTCTCTCTACATTAAATCATCTTTTTTCTCCCTCCAATAGCTCGACCTCTCTCTCCAATATCTCTCTACAAACCCGTCCAACCACCGTCATCGGAAGCCACCCATCGCCTTCCCATCTCACTCATGGTGGAAGATCGTTCAGTGGAGAGTGGTGATGGAATAAAATAGGTCATATGAAGAATGATTATGACCAATAAAATGAATTAATTTGATTAATAAATAATATTTGATCTAAAAAAATGTGTGATTTATAACTAAATTTGTAATTATGATCAATTAATTTGATAATTTGTGAACGTAAAATAAGTTGTGATCAATCAATTTGATAACTTGTGATCGAAAATTAACTTGTGATCAATTAATTTAATAATTTATGGCACTGAAATAAGATGTAAAATATCTTATTTTTAAAACTTTAGAACAAGTTTCTCATATTTAAATTTGTATCTTGATACTACTTTATATATGTATTTTTTTTTTTGTGGTAATTACATAAAATTAAGCACTAAGTTTGACCTTTTAAAAAATCAGGTTTTAACTTTACTTAGGGCCTGTTTGAGCCACCTTTTTTGAAAATGAGAATGAAAAATATAGCCGTTATTGGGGCCCACACAAGAGATAGAAAATTTGAATTTAAATGTTGATGTGATGGATAACGGTCATATTTTTCATTTTAGTGAGGAAAAAATATGGCTCAAACGGGGGCTAAATAAGCACTGAAGTTACTTTTTGTATCCATTTCATTTCATTTCTCTCCCCTCTCTCACCCGGCGCCTCTACCGCCCGCCGCATCTTCCCCTTCCCCTTCCTCCTCCCCCTCCCCTGCTGCGAATCGCAGCAGCATCACAGCGACGCTGCTGTGCTACCAATTCACAGCAGCGTCACAGATCTTAGGGCTTACACTTGGTTATCACTGTTTGATTAAGTTGCATATGTACCTTTTGTTGAACTCCAAGAACAAAGTCACACTAAAATGATTTGCTGAAGAAAAATCTCTTAGTTTATTCAAAGCAAACTGTTGGCTTTATAGCCTTACAATACGAAGAAATCAAAGCAGTAACAAGAACCACGTTTTACACGGCCTACAACGTGGTGACTAGTTGAAAGAAGAAGCCTAAACCCAAGTCCCTGAAGAATAGGGCTTTCTGAACAAACCTGTTGAATGAAAATTTAGGAAACAAGGAATAAAGGAATAAACTAATGCCAACATTCCCTCCCTTAAACTAGATGCAACAACATTTAGTTTACTTCTGAAGCTTCAATCATTCCCAGCATGCTACGAAGTCTTAAGAACTGCTCCAATTTGAGAGGCTTCGTCATTATGTCTGCAACTTGAATCTGTGAATTACAGTAGTTCAATTCAATAACTTCATCTTTCGCCAAGTCTCTCAGGAAATGGAACCTTACGTCAATATGTTTGCTTCTGCCATGGAAAACCGGATTTTTGGACAATTGAATAGTAGAGCTATTGTCACATTGAATCATAGTGCTCTTCTCCTCCTTAAGACCAAGCTTTTTTAACACTCTTCTAAGCCAAACACACTGACAAGCACAAAGTGCAGCTGCTATATACTCAGCTTCGGTGGTAGACAATGTCACTATAGGCTATTTTTTTTAGGACCACGAAACTGTTCCGTACCAAGTAAGAACACAAAACCAGAGGTGCTTTTCAGGTCATCCAAGTCGTCGGCAAAATCACTATCAGTGTATGCCACAAGATCTACTCTTCCACCTTTCTTGTAGAAAATGCCTAGCTCTGTTGTCCCTTTTACATACCTCAATATCCGCTTTGCTGCAAGCCAATGAGACATTTTCGGACAAGACATGAATTTACTGATCAAGCTTACTCCATACATCATATCGGGCCGAGTTGCAGTCAAATACATGAGGCTGCCGACTACCTGTTTGAACATGGTTGGATCAACTGTGACCCCTGCCTCATCTTTCGACAATTTTGTGCCTGGAACAATGGGATTTTTTACTGCATTACTGTTTTCCATGCCAAACCTTGCTAGAACTTCACGAGCATATTTTCTTTGACATATAAAAATTCCACTTGAGCTCTGCACAACCTCAATTCCGAGGAAGTACCTCATTCTCCCCAAATCGGACATATTGAATTCCATCATTGAACTTTTAAACTCATCACACATGTTCCTCCTTCCTTTGACTTTGTAAATAGTGTGTGTTCACAAGAGCACCTCTCGAAGCCTTCTCGGACGAAGTAAGCCTCTATCTTACTATACCATGCTCTTGGCGCTTGTTTAAGACCATACGATGCCTTTCTCAACTTGTAAACTCTGCCCTCTTCACCTTTCTTTACAAAACCAACAGGCTGATGTACAAACACCTCCTCATTGAGCTCACCGTGAAGAAATGCACTCTTTACGTCTAACTGAAAAACATCCCAACTGTACTGAGCTGCCATAGCAAGTATCAAACGAATGGTATCAAGTCTTGCCACTGGAGCAAACACTTCGGTATAATCAACTTCGTATTGTTGTGCATACCCTTTCGCCACTAGCCTTGCTTTGAACTTGTCCATCTCTCCATTCTCATTAAGTTTGGTCTTGAAAACCCACTTGACTCCAATTGGCTTTACTCCACTTGGCAAATCAGTTAACTCCCATGTTCTGTTCTTCTCTATAGATTCAATTCTACCATCATTGCATCCCTCCATTTCTTGCTCTTGACAGCTTCCTCAAATGTAAGTGGATCATTCTCGGTCACCATCATCATTGCATTCAAACCATCTTCATCTGACAAACCTTCTCCGATTTCATAATTTTCTATCCAGACCGGTTCTCTTGTATCTCTTCTAACCCTCCCTTCAGCTAAAGCCTCTTGAACATTATCATTTGGCTCATTTGGAGGTGAACCAGCTTCGCCTGTGTTGTTACTTGAACTGCTTGGGTCTACACCATTGTCTTCTTCATTTTGCTTGGCCTTCTCTTCGGTGTCACTCTTATCTTCATCATTTCCCCATTCTAAAATATCCAGTTTGCATTCTTTTGCAGTCCTGCCCCAATTCCAACTTTCTCTTTCTTCAAATACCACGTCTTTGCTAACAATGTATTTCTTGGAGACCGAATCAAACAGTCTATAGGCCTTCGATTCATCACTTACTCCCAACAGAACACACTTCTTACTCTTGTCATCTAGTTTGCTTCTTTTCTGATATGTTATGTGGACATGGGCTACGCATCCAAAGACTCGAAAATACCCCACTGTTGGTTTCACACCACTCCATGCTTCCTCTGGAGTTTTGTTTTGCATGGCTATTGTAGGACATTTATTAAGGATATGTACACTCCATTTCACAACTTCGGGCCAAGACACTTTAGGAACATGCTTGTCAACCAACATAGATCGTACCATGTTCATTATTGTCTTGTTCTTCCTCTCAGCAACTCCTTTTTGTTGAGGAGTGTAAGCTGTAGTCAACTGTCTACTTATACCTTGAGCCTTACAAAATTCTCCAAACTCGTTTGAGGTGAACTCACCACCTCTGTCTGTTCTCAAACATGTTATATATGCACCAATTTCTTTTTCAGCACAGACTTTAAAACTTTTAAACATAGCAAGTGCCTCTGACTTTTCATGTAAGAAGTAAATCCAAGTTTTAGAGTAAAATCATCGATAAAACTTAAGATATACCTTTTGTCACTGTTTGAAACTTGTTTGATAGGCCCATATATGTCTGAATGCACGAGTTGAAGCTTGTTTGATGCTCTCCACGAACTCTTTTTCGGCATAGAATCTCTGTGTTGCTTGCCAGTTAAGCAATGTGTGCATAGTTTCTCTGGAGTCTTGAGGAAGGGCAATCCATCGATCATCTTCTTATATGAGAGCGTTCTCAGTCCCTTGTAGTTTAGATGCCCAAATCGACAGTGCCAAAGGTGAGACTCATTTTCTGACTCAGCTTGAAAACATACAGAAACTTTCGGTGCCAGAGAAGCTAACAAATAAAACATTCTATTCCCACTCATATCAGTGTGCATAATTAATCCTCTCCTAGGATGATATACTCTGCAAGTTCCATGTTGAATTAAAATGGCTAACCCTTTTTCTTGAAGCTGTCCTATGCTTAACAAGTTGTTCTTAAGCTCGGGAATATAATAAACATCTGATATTACCTGAGTGAAGCCATTTATTTGCAGTCGAATATTTCCTTTTACCATTACAGCCATTCTGGTGTCATTGCCAAGATTTACTGTCTGTCGAAAGCCCTCATTTAGCTCCGAGAACCAATCTCTGTTCCCTGTCATGTGATTGCTGCAACCCGAGTCGAAAAACCAAACTTCTTCTCTCTTAGTTTGATGTAGTTCAACATAGGACATTAGTAAGAGCTTTTCTTCTTCATCTAACTTAGCATAATTAGCCTTTTTCTCCCAGTCAGGACACTCATATTGATAGTGTCCCAACTTGTAACACTTGAAGCATTCGATAACATCCTTGTTCAAGGGTTGTCTTCCCCTTCCTCTGCCTCGATCTCCTCTAAACATTCCTCTACCTCTTCCTCTTGCTGCTTTGTCTTCATAGGTGATCTTTAATACATGCTCTTCCTCTTGGTACCCTTGCATCCGCTGTTCATGAACTAACAAACTCCCATGAAGCTCATCAATGCTCATAGTGGCAAGATCATTCGACTCTTCTATCAAACACACAACATAATTAAATTCTGGATATCATGGACCTCAGTATTTTTTCATCCACCATATTTTGCTCTATTTGCTCTCCATGTACCTTCATTTTGTTTACCACGGTTAGGGTTCTTGAGATATAGCTGTCCACCTTCTCACCCTCCTTCATGCCTAGCAGTTCGAACTCTCTTCTTAAGGCCTGCAGTTGTGTCCTTCTCACCTTTGTTGAGCCCTGATACTACTGTTTCATTGAATCCCAGATGGCTTTGGATGTTCCTTTGTCAAGAATAGTCTCCATGATTTCTCTGTCGATTGCTTGGAACAAAGAATTCTTGACCTTCAAGTCTTTGAGCTTTGCTTCATCCACTGATTTTCACTGCGTCTCAGTTGCTATCGCCCCTCGAGCCAGTGCTGGAATTCCCTCATCTACCAAACTCCAATACTCCTTGCTTCTTAAGAAGTTTTCCATTAACATAGACCAATGGTCATAATGACCAAATCTAGGAATAGACGCCTGCACAAACTTCTCTGTTGATGAGGTCGACATCTCGAAAAAAACTTTGCCCCAAGTTTTCACACACAATCACTCTGTGTTTCTCTCTAGAACCTCTCTCACACTCCTTATCAGGCCCCTATTCAGTGCTCTGATACCAATTGTAGAACTCCAAGAACAAAGTCACACTAAAATGATTTGCTGAAGAAAAATCTCTCAGTTTATTCAAAGCAAACTATTGGCTTTATAGCCTTACAATACGAAGAAATCAAAGCAGTAACAAGAACCACGTTTTACATGGCCTACAACATGGTGACTAGTTGAAAGAAGAAGCCTAAACCTAAGTGCCGAAGAATAGGGCTTTATTAATAAACCTGTTGAATGAAAATTTATGAAACAAGGAATAAACTAATGCCAACATTCAGGGAATTCTTCGGCCAGACATGTGGGGAGTGAAGCCTTCAGATAGATGGGATTAGGATGCTCTTTGAGATTTGTAGCACCTATGCCCACTGCTTCGACCAGCCAGATTCTTAGGAATAATGAGTGCTTTGAGCCATATACTTCCAATATCTACAATCGCAGAGTTTTAAGGTTCTTTGTTTGTTAACATTAATTTACCTCCTCCTAATTTGAATTTGCATTTTTGCCGCCTGACTTTCAAGTAATGGTTGCTCTTTCAGTGGTGAGATTGTTGTGGTGAACAAACATCTTCTGCATGATTTGACTAAGATGGGTCTTTGGTCGCTTACTTTTAAGAATAGGATAATCTATGAGGATGGTTCTGTTCAGAAAATTCTAGAGATTCCCGAAGAACTTAAAGTTATTTACAAGTATGCATTAATAGTTTAGAAGTCTCGTGTTATGCTTTTTATTGCAAATGTTAATTTGATTTGTTTATTTATCAAGACTGTTTAGGAAATCAAACAACGATATTGGTTGACATGGCTGTTGACTGTGGATGCTTCATAAACTAGAGTTAAAGCCTCAACATTTACATGGATCAACCTAATTTTGGTTGTGATTTTGCGGTGGTTTCTCGGTTGTGGTGTGGCGGATCTTTGGACTGTGTGTGTAGCTGTGACTGTGGCGTGATCTCTTGTGTGGCTGTTGTTGGTTGTCGATAGTGTTATTATTGGTCAGTGGTCGGAGCGATGGAGGTCGGGCGGCGTCGAGCGGATGGGACGAAAATTTTCTGTAACTATTTAGTCGATCTGTGATCAAGTAGTTGGTGGTGTTTAGTGATTGGGGGAGGGGGTGTTTGGGTGTATGTAACCAACTATATCAATGGGTGTATGTGACCAACTATATAATTTTCTGTGGCTAACTATTTAACAGTGACCTTAAAATTTGTTAATCTGTTACTCAAAATATAATTTGTGACCAACAAATTTGGAAATCTGTAACCAACAAATTTTCTTAATTTGTGATAAATTAAAAATCTGTGACCTATAAATTTTTTCAATTGTGACATCAAAATAATCCGTGACCAATGAATTTGATAAGTTGTGACCAAAAATTAAATTTTCAACTACTTAATAAGATATTTGTGAGCTTGGAATCGGATCAATTACCGAAATTAAGCGGCGGCCAACGGTCACCGAAAAATAATCGTCGAAATTAGTCGCCAGAGAGCAGTCAAGGTCGCCAGAGTATTCGTCGGTCACCGGAGTAGTCGCCGGAACAGTGGAGGTGGGGGTGGAATGGGTCGGTGGGGTGGGTCAATTATATAAATATTATATTACAGTTAAATATTTAATTTAATAGATTAATTGTAAAATATAATTAATTAATTCATGGAAAAACTTGAGTTTTGTAAATTTAAATATTGTGGTCTGATTTTTGATTTCGTGAAAGATAATTTCTGACCTATGAATTTTTCCCTTTTTTTCCCCATAATTTTGGATTTTAAGGCCCATAGTCGAATTAAGTGGTCCAATCCATTGCGTGTTAGGGAAAAAAAATGGAAATTACATAATTTCAGGGGTTTAAAGTTTAAAATTCAAAAAGCAAAGGCCAAACTTTATTGTTCAAAAATCAGGTGATATATAAAAATTATAACCCTAATTTTTCACTCACTACCCCTCTCTCTCTCTCTCCTCCCCTCCGCTCCCTTTTTCGTCTCTCCCCTCCCCCTCCTTTCCCCTCCCCATCCTGCTGCTGCTGGCAGCGGCTGTTGGCCACCTTGTGGTGTGGCGGATTGGTGGTTGTTGTTTGTTGTTAGCGGATCTGTGTGGTGGCGGATTGGTGGTTGGCTGTTTATGTTTGCTGTTGTTGTCCCATAGTCGAATTAAGTGGTCCAACCCATTGCGTGTTAGGAAAAAAAAATGGAAATTACATAATTTCAGGGGTTTAAAGTTTAAAATTCAAAAAGCAAGGGCCAAACTTTATTGTTCAAAAATCAGGTGATATATAAAAATTATAACCCTAATTTTTCACTCACTACCCCTCTCTCTCTCTCTCTCCTCCCCTCCGCTCCCTTTTTCGTCTCTCCCCTCCCCCTCCTTTCCCCTCCCCATCCTGCTACTGCTGGCAGCGGCTGTTGGCCACCTTGTGGTGTGGCGGATTGGTGGTTGTTGTTTGTTGTTAGCGGATCTATGTGGTGGCGGATTGGTGGTTGGTTGTTTATGTTTGCTGTTGTTGGTGGCGGATCTATTATTGGTGGTTGGCTGTTGGTGGTGGCGGCGGATATGTTGTTGTTNGCAGCGGCTGTTGGCCACCTTGTGGTGTGGCGGATTGGTGGTTGTTGTTTGTTGTTAGCGGATCTGTGTGGTGGCGGATTGGTGGTTGGCTGTTTATGTTTGCTGTTGTTGGTGGCGGATCTATTATTGGTGGTTGGCTGTTGGTAGTGGCGGCGGATATGTTGTTGTTGGGGTTCGGTTTTCGTCTTGTCGTGTGTTCTGTATTCTGTGGCTGGTTAGTTTGTGTTAGTCTATCTATGATCTGTAACCAAGTATTGGTGGTAGCGGCGGTAGTCTGTGACCAAATGTTTGGTAATATCTGTGACCAGTTATTCAACTGTGACCTAAAAATTTAATAATACGTGACTCAAAAATAATCTGTGACCAACTAATTTAAAAATCTGTGACCTCAAAATAATCTGTGAAGTTCAAATTTATTGATCTATGACCTCGAAATAATTTGTGATAAAAAAATTTGACTATAGGTAACCAGTAAATAAATCTGTAATTTATAATTATGAATATTTGACCATTAATTACAAACTGTGATTTTATTATCTTTATTTAATAAATATTTTTAATTGATTAAATTGATACCCGATTTTTGAATTTTCATACTATTTACCTTACTTTTGAATTGAGGTAAAGAATACACCTTAAATAAGAACTTTTCTCCAAAAAAAAACCTTGTGATTTGTTGAATTGTATTGTCGAACTTCCGACTTGTACCTACTATTTTCTCTTGTTAACATCAAGACATTAGTCCAAAATGGAAAAATATAAAAATAAATAGAAACTTAACAGACAAGCATTTTAAATGTTTAATTGACCATTTAAAATGCTGATTGACCATAGAATTGACCCAAACAAATGTAGACGCGCACAAGAATTAAGAAAGTCATTCCCATCTGACTCCTAACATTTGATACATATTTATATAAATAAACACATGTTTTTAAGAATTAAGCCACTGTTTGTACTACATTAGTTTTCCCATTTTCATTTTTTTTACTCATTTTTAACCACACATTCTTTAATACAATAATATTTTTCATCACATCAATAACTATTCTTTTATTTTCAACCTCATATTTCTCATCACATCAACAGTAAAAATGCATACTTACTCACAAAATATGCATCAAACAAGAGCTTTTAGAAGAACAATTTAACATCGGAGCATACAAAAGTTATGATTCTTTTATCATTACTCGTTTATAAAAACCAATGTAATTAGACAGGCCTGATCTGTCCCAATTCGATATGTAAAATCAAGAATCGGCCCAAAGTTGAGTTAATTAGGTAGAAAAATCAATTTTTTTAAAGAATCATTCAAAAACCTATCGACCTGACCATTTTTATGAAAATCGTCGACTTGTTTCTGATTTCCCTGATTTATATTTATGAAAAATAAACCCAAAAACCCATCGTTTGATTTATTTATTTTAATAAATGTACTTATTTAATTATTATTTTTTAAATCATTGAGTGAATTTTGATTCTATCCCATAATACTCTTTCTTTTTTCGGATTGATATCCGTATTGATTTTTAAAACATTGATAAAATTATATATATGGAATTTTATTAATAAAAAATTAATTTAATTTAAATAAATAAATATGTATAACAAGTGAGTACAAATTTATATAACGCATACCAAGTCTAAAAGTCATCCTCATTTTTGGTTCTCCGCCTTGACCCCATTCTTGATAATTATCGGTACAGATTCATTTCATTATTTTAATTCAACCTATTTCTTTGATCCTTCCTTTCGACCTTTTCTTGATTCTTGCTTCCCACTGGTCCACCCCCACTACCACCACCAAAAATCTTCATATATCCCAAATAATCGTCCTTTATTTTTTATCTTTCATTTGCTTGTGCTTTATCAGGTGCCCTTTAGAAAATCTTGGAATCCTAAGCCTCTTATTTACGCTAAGATCTTTGAATTTTTTTTGTGTTAATCGAAGAAATCAAGAAAAACATGGCGGAAGAGCATCGATTCCAGGCTCCTGAAAGCCATCGCTTGTGTTCGAATAATTGCGGGTTTTTTGGTAGTCTTGCTACGGAGAATTTATGTTCCAAATGTTACAGGGACCTGTTTTTGAAGGAGACCCATAAAAAACCCGCAGATTCTCCTTTAATTTCCACGCCTTCGGCGGCGGAGACCGCTCCGAGACCGCCGCCGTCCACGGTGGCGCACCCATTTTCCTCGATGGTTTATAGGGAGTGTCCGGAGGTGGATATGGTTGCGCAGCCCAACCGATGCTTCACGTGCAAGAAGAAGGTGGGATTGACGGGTTTTAAGTGTAGGTGTGGGACCACTTACTGTGGGACTCACAGGTACCCGGAACGGCATGGGTGCAACTTTGATTTCAAGGCCATGGGAAGGGAAGCCATAGCCAAGGCCAATCCTTTGGTCAAAGCTGAGAAGTTGGAGAAGATATGATCATAGCCGTACAATTTAATGACTTTTCATGTTGATGGATGGTACAGATCATGCAAGGACGATGACGAGTATAGATGATTGGGTGCCTTGTTGGGGAACGCGTGAAGTTGATTTGTATAATTTCTGTATAATTTCTCTCTTTTTTCTATACTAGTGTGGATCGTGCGTTGCACGATAATCGTTATAATTTTATAAGAAACATTAAGCATTGCTCAATTAGTTGTCAAGCCACTTGACGTAAAATCTGAAGCAGTTAACATTGTTTGCTCCAGTACCATGTTAGATTGAATACAACAAGCTGAATTAAACCTCAAGAATTATAGTTGACATATTTAGTAGGCAACAAAGGATTTTTATACATTTCAAAAGCAAAATACATAGACATTCATCCTAGTTCATGATAGAAATCTAGCCTAAAAAACTAAGCTGAAATTCATGAAAACATGAAAATTCCAATAGGTAAGTTCCAAGAAGAAATATCTTCTTCAAAAAGGTTGCTGCTAGGCTAATTCAAAAATGATTTTTGTGTTCAACAAAACATCAAAATCATCATAAGCAACTTGATTTCTAATTTGAACTAGTAAAAGTTAGCAACATTTACTTTTCTGTTGGATCCACATTGGTGTTAGGGGTATCTCCAATAATTTCTTCAATAGTTGATGCTATCATCTTTTGTTTCTTCAGCTGCACAATGCTTTCTTTGTCAAACACCAAATTTCTTCGAGCATTAGGTGCATTGGTGTGAAGTGAGACATTCTTTGTCTTTGGTACATATGGAAATGTCAATGGAGATCCCTTCATAGGTCCACAGTTGTTATCCAAAATGTATATGACATCGAATCTTGGTTGATTTGTTTTGGGGTCAAAGGTTCCATGTTTCATATAAATGAAACGATCTTCACTTGGACAATTCAACTCATGAGCATTGATGAAATCCTGTATATAAATTAATGAAGGTACTATGAATATATTTAAGTATGAAATATTCACAAATGTAATCATAAGGAATACTTTACCGTTACACAATCCTTCATCAAAGTTTCAGCTGGCAGTTGCAGGAATTTTTCAGCCACTTCACAAAATAATGACACAGAAATAGACCCGGTATTATCTGCAATATGAATAGTGCATCGTGCTCTGGAAAGAAAAAAAAACTAAATAAGTGTCATGTAGAATTTAATCTTATTATTAGTTATATATTATATAGATAAGTATTATTTTGGGGCAGATGGTATTATAATAAGAGTATTAACCTTGGAACTACTCTTGCATGCATGTATTTGCAATAATTGCAAAAATACATTTCATTCAACCGAGCAAATGACATCCAACTACAAGTTTCACAAGCTATATACCAAAGTGATTGAGATCTGTCTTCAGTTCTAATTGACCTTTTTATCCAGAAAGGTTTGCGCTGCAATAACGATTTGTTATGTGGTACGTAATGGAAGGAATTCTAAAGAAAAACTGTAATGGTTACCGTCAATGAGAATTTCGAAATGTCTTTGACATTGATGATTTTGTTTTTTGACGGAGGTTTTTTAGTGGATGTGTCTGGCAAATCGTAGGTCTTTTGAGTCTGTGAGTATGTCTTTGTTTCTTTGAATCCTTGTATAGTATGAAAATAAAGTTAAAAGATATATAATACATATAAAAAAATGTAAAATAATTCGAGGATGAGTTAGTTTTTAGTGAAACACATCAAATGGAAAATGCATGAGAAATGCATAAAGAGTGAACTGACCATTCTCCAAGTACAGCAAGTTTTCGAACTTAGGATTAATGAGGATTGAACTATTTGCTTTAGTCGATAATGATATCACTATTAAGACACAAGCATATATGTAATGAAGTTAGATATTCTCTACTGCAGAACTTTTGGAAATGATGACTAAATTGAGACTTTTTTTTACCTTTGAATGATGTGACCTTCAAATGGTTGCCAACGATCATTGGTTTTTTCATAAGGCAATCACTGATTTCAATACCTTTATGGTCGATAAAGTTGTCCCATATAGTCAGAATAATTGCTAGCAATCTGCACATAGAGGTGTCAAATTTCAGATTAATTTTCATAATAGATAAACTATTGTTTTGTGTGTAAATAATCATATTTATTCATACATAACTTTTGTTCACAAGGACAATGTCTTGGACAGTAGCTTCCGGTTTCTTGTTGCTTGTAATATTTTGTTTTGGCCTAATGTCAACAGCAACGCCAACAAATGCTATACAGGGAAATTGGAAAAAAATTGTTCATAAAACAGTGGTTAGAAAATATAATGTATAGGAAAATGTCGAAAAATAACTAAACTCATAGTAACTATTACCTATTTTGATATCAACATCTATGTAGTTTTGAAGTTCATCGAATGGAATAAACTGGAAGCATGACTCTACAAAAGGGCTGTGGTCTTCATTTGATTCTTCAATTCGAGTTGAACCACTGATTGTCCATTGTGTATGTCCACATGTTGATATGAAATGTTCATCTGTGTTTTTCACATATGCATTCGAAATCAAGTATGTCTTTGATGGCACTAAGGTGTTGTCAAGAGCTTTGATATTCTGAGCAAATATTTAGTAACTATTACCTATTTTGATATTAGCATCTATGTAGTTTTGAAGTTCATCGAATGGAATAAACTGGAAGCATGACTCCACAAAAGGGCTGTGGTCTTCATTTGATTCTTCAATTCGAGCTGAACCACTGATTGTCCATTGTGTATGTCCACAAGTTGATATGAAACGTTCATCTGTGTTTTTCACATATGCATTCGAAATCAAGTATGTCTTTGATGGCACTAAGGTGTTGTCAAGAGCTTTGATATTCTGAGCAAATTATGCGTTGGAAATTAAGTAAGTCTTTGATAGAACTAAGGTGATTTCAAGAGCTTTGATATTCTGAGCAAATATTGTTGCTTGAACTTTGTTTTTCTACATTAAATAAGACATGAAATAGAACATAAATACAAATGTATTATTATTTTATTAAGAAATAAATAGACTTGAAGAAGCATGATATAAGAATATGGCCTTAGTATCCATCAACCAGAGGTGCTGATAAGTCCCATTTCCTTTCTGTGATGTTCTTGAAGATGTTTTTTCTACAACTACCATTTTACATGTCCATCCCATTTCTTTGGGTGCAATATCTGGAATTAATTTCAGTTTGGATGTCATCTTTATGGAAGGACAACTACATGACATTGAGAAAGAAACATTGTCAAACTTACAAGTTGAAAGCAAAATGTAGAAGACAAAAATGCTAATGAAAAGAAAAGGAACAACCGTGAAGTAAGAGAAGAATTGTCTACCATTTTTCTGTATTTAGTCAAACCTTATGTTGACTCCTCTAGTAATATATGTGTGCATATGTAGATATAAGATATACATGCATGTGCAGAGAAAAAGTGACAGAGTAGGTAGGTGGATGGACAAGGGAGTGGTTAGTTGTGTGTTGACATGAAATTCAGATTGACTCCATATTGAGTAGACAGACCATTCTGTCCTTTTTTAAATAGTACATAAAGTACACTGTGATGATTTCTATATTTACAAATATATATAATACATAATCAAAATGCCTGCACACGTAAGATTTTTATTTTCAATCCTCACAAAATCTACCGTTGGTTCAAAAGTCCAAACAAATAAAAGCACCAAAGATGAAAACGTTACTGCAAGCAGTAGCATGAAAAGAAATTTTTTTCTTTACGACATATGAAAACCAAGGCACTCCATCGACAAGATAACAGTTGTCATATTTTCAAATAAGCATAAAGTTAAAAAAAATAATAATAATAATAACAGAAATTTTATTGAACTAATGATGAGATGACATTTGTTTTTTTTTTCAAAAAAAGGTAAATTCAACATACCTGACTAAGAAGAGCAATAACCACTACAAAAAAAAGGTTCCAGCGACCACAAAAGTTGGTCGCTGAAGGTCTTTTTTTGGTTGCTAAGTATCTCCAGCGACCAAAAAACAGTGGTCGCTGATTGGTCGGTAATACACCGTCGGTGAACATCTACAGCGACCAAGAAAGTGTGGTCGTTGAATATATCACTTTTAGCGACTAAATTTTGGTCGCTAATAGTTACAACTGTGGTGGCTAATGGAGGTGAAAAATGGGATATCCAGCGACCAAATATTCATAAGTCTTACAACGACCAATAGTTGGTCGCTAAAAGGTTAAATACCGGTGGCAATTGAATGTGGAAAATGGACATTTAGCGACCACATACAGTGGTCGCTTTACATATACACTTTCTAGCGACCAAAATGTGGTCGCTAAAGGGTTCAACCGGGTTAACAATTCTTTTGCATGCAATCTTGTGGTCGCTAATATAAGACATCAGGGACCAAATTGTGGTGGAAAAACGAAACCAATTTTGGCAACTAATAATATTTTAAAATTGGTTAATTTACACTCATTTGATCGGTAAATATTATTTGTTCTGCTAATTTTTTGTTTATTATTTCAATTTCCAACCACAACGACAATTGAAATTAGCAAATTCTAAAATATAAAAAATTTAAAATTAACAATAAACATGTCGTACAAAAATAAGATTGTATTACACATAACAAGTACTAATAGTCGATACATAACCCAAAATGTCTAATAGTTTACCAAAAAAAAAAAAGAAAAAAAATTGTAACTTCAATCTGGATTGAGTTGTCGACCTATTTACATCAGATTGAGCAGTAGAAGGTGTTGAGACATGAATGTGTAATTGATTAGAGTGTTGTCTTTGTCCATCATGAGGAGACGGGCTTCCATTTGCTACAGTGTGGATGAATAGCACGTGACACGTGCTTCAACTTTCTATTTTGTGACACATGTATGGGCATTAAAAAAGAACAATGCGATAAATAATCGAAAGAAAATTGTTGCCAAAACAAGCTATACGAAATGGAAATGCGATACATAAACCCTAAACAAAAGAACACCCAATCCTCAAATCTTGGATATGTGAAT
>CAIGRO010154456.1:0-23470 GCA_903798355.1 Fraxinus baroniana | reverse complement strand
CTTCATGGCATCTCGCCACTGAGGAGACTTTACTGCATGATTGAAGTATTGAGGTTCAGTTTGAGATGAGATGTTCAATATGAGGTGTCTGTGGATTAGAAAGATTGTTGTATGAAATGAAATTTCCAATATGGCAAGGAGGGAACGCAGGAGAATGTGAGTTATATGGAAGCAAATTACAGTGGAAATCGAGATGAGATAGAGGCCTAGAGACTCTGTGGGATTTTCGGATTTTGGAGATAGAAGGTACATTGGATTGAGGATTTTCAATGATGATTTGATTAGGATGTAGAGTTTTAGGAACAGATGGAGAAACACCAAGATCATCAGAAATGGTAACAGGAGTAGGTGTTTGAATATGTGACATATCAGGTGGAACAGATAAAAAAGAAGAGGGTAAAACTAAATTAGAAAATGGGTCTAGTAATTGGTGATCATCAGTAATAGAATGAAAAGGGAATATGTCTTCGTGAAAAAAAAAAAACATCCCTTGAAATGAAGATTTGTTTTGAAACAACATCAAGGAGTTTGAATCCTTTAACTCCAGGAGGATAACCTAAGAAAACATACATTCTGGCCCTAGGTTGAAACTTTGTCCTATGGGCAGTTAGTGTGGAGGCAAACGCTAGACAACCAAAGATCCTGAGGTAAGAATAATGTGGCTTGTTTCCATATAGTAATTCAAAGGGAGTTTTGTGATGTAGGATAGGAGCAGGTGTTCTGTTGATTAGGTGTACTGCAGTGAGTACACATTCTGACCAAAAATGGATTGGAATTTTAGATTGAAAGAGGAGAGCATGTGCTACATTAAGAATATGTTGTTGCTTGCGCTCAACAATTGTTGAGGCCTTTCAACACAACTGAATTGGTGAATAACTCCTTTTTCAGCAAAGAATTCCTTGAATGATAACTCATTTGCATTATCAGATCTGAAAGTCTTAATGGTAGCATTAAACTGTGTAGTGATCAAGCTGAAACATTGCTGCACAATCTTTATAGCATCAGATTTCTGTCTTAACATATATATCCATGTAAATCTAGAGTGATCCTCCACTAGTGTCAAGAAATACCTATAGCCAGAGTGAAAAGTCACATGATATGGACCCCATTTATCACAATGCACTAGCTCAAAAACTTTACTTGAAATATTGTTGTGTGAATCAAAAGGCAATCTCATTTGTTTTACCAAATGACATATGTAACACGATAAATGCTTATTTGGATGTTCAGAATCATAAAGCAATTGATCCTTTAGTACATCTAATCTTTTGAAAGAAAGGTGTCCAAGTCTGTTGTGCCACACATGAGCAGAAATTGAATTAACAAAAACATTAGGAACAAATGACAGATTTTCGTGTTCAGTAAATATAGGCATTGGATGATGCTACCCTTGCCAATCATCCTCTTAGTGGAAACCTCCCGAATTATGAACTGATCATGGAAAAAGTGTACACTGGAGTGAGAACCAATGGTTAATGAACTTACTGACAGCAAATTGGACTTAAATTGTGGCACAAATAACACATCACGCAGCATCAAATCAGGTCTTAATTTCACATCACCACATAAACTAACAGGTATACATGTGTGGTTAGGCAGAGTTATGTTTGAACTAGTGATAGGTCTCAAGTTTGTAAAGGCAGCTGCAGTAGAACATACATGTCTGGAAGCCCCTGAATCAACAATCCATATGTCCTTTGAATCAAGGTTTGGTTTAACATGTTTAGAGATATATATATGCCTGCAGTATCAGTGGACTCAGCCTTGTCTTGATCAGTTGGAATTGAATGTGACGTGGAAGCCAGGTGAGTAGATAGCATTGTCATCAGGTCTTGGTACTGGTTAGGGCTCAATTTTTGCATGAATTTGTCAACTCCAGTTTGTTGATCCATTGGCTTTTCTTCGATCTGTGAATTAACAGAAACTTGATTAACGGTGTTATTTTTAGAAAAATGCTGAAAGTTTTCTTGGCCTAGATTTAAATCCTGGTGGAAATCCATGGATTTTGTAACATTTGTCAATGGAATGTCCATGATATTTGCAGTGGGTACATAGGGATGGCAATGGGACGGGTATGGGACGGGTCGTCCATTCCTACCCCGTCCCGTCGGGTATTTTTGTTATCTTGCCCCATCCACCTACCCGATTAAAGCAGTACAGGGCGAGATCGAGGCGGGGCGGATCTCTTGCCCCATTTATTTTTTCTTTTTATTTTTTGCTTTTATTTTTTTTTATGTCCTTAATTAGTAAATATTATTACTTTTTTACTAATTTGTTAAAAACTACTTATGTTCTCTTTATAAATGATAATAAATTTATTATTTTTCTTCGATAAAAAACTTAAATTTGAAATTAATTTTAAAATGGGGCGGGGATTATGTTTCTCGTACCCGCCCCGTACCCTCTTCGGGGTAATGATCTTCCCCGCATCCCGTGTACCCGATTAGATGGGTAATCCCGCCCATTCTTACCCGCCCCATACCCACTTTGGGGTAATAACCATCGCCCCGTCCCCACCCCATTTACCCGGTTAGGCGGGTGATCTCCGCCCCATTAGGGGCGGGGCCCCACAAGGGTTGAGCGGATTTTTTTGTCATCCCTATGGATACAATATGGCATGTCCTTCTTTATGTTGCCAGGTGCACTTCAAAAACCAAAGTTATAACTGTCTCTACCATTATCAAATCTAAAGGTAAAAGCAACTCCTGCATCTGAAGTAATATCAACTGAAGTTGTATGTATTTTTCTCTGATTTTCTTCTTGTGAAATCAGTGAGAAAACCTTATTAACTAATGGTATAGGATCCATTAGAAGAATTTGACCTCTCACTTGGGAAAAAGAATTATGTAATCCCATGAGAAATTACATGATGTACTCCATTTGATAATGCTTGTTCAACTGAAGTTGTATGTATTTTTCTCTGATTTTCTTCTTGTGAAATCAGTGAGAAAACCTTATTAATTGATGGTACAGGATCCATTAGAAGAATTTGACCTCTCACTTGGGAAAAAGAATCGTGTAATCCCATGAGAAATGCCATGATGTACTCCATTTGATAATGCTTGTTCAATTCTTGAACACCACCACAAACACACTTTCCACAGCTACAATTGGGTCAAAAATTAGTCAGTTCCTCCCATATAATTTTAAGTTTGGTGAAAAACACACTTATTGTGTTCTGATCTTGCGTCAAATTCATCAGGTCCTTCTTTAATTGGAAAATTCTAGGACCGTTGTTTTGCTCAAATCTTTCCTTGAGATCGTTCCAGATTTCATATGCTGAGGAAGCATAAATCACACTTGCAAAAATATCCTTCAAAATAGAGTTGAGGATCCAGGATATAACCATGTTATTGTTCCTAATCCATGAGTTAACTAGATCAACTTCATCAGTTTCTGGTTTCTTCATGGATCCATCAACAAAGCCAAGTTTGTTCTTGACTGACAACGCGATGGTCATCGCACGACTCCAGGAGCCATAGTTCTCTCCTGTAAGTTGTTGAGTTACCAGCATCAAACTAGGACTATCAGAATGGTGTAAGAAATATGGACTAGAAAGTTCGTCAATGACGGATTTATTTGAAGTAGATCTTGAATCAGATCCACCTTCAAAAATGATTTGCTCCATTTCGATATAAACAACATATTTGAGTTGAAATTGAGTAGAAATCGAGAAAAAAAATGATTAGAGAAAAATGGTGAACAAGGATGCGAATGGAGGGAAAGAGCACAGGAAAGAAATCACGTAGTGCAGTTCTCCTCAGAATGCTTTGATACCATATTACAATCGAGAGAATGAAGAATTGAATTGGAGGATATTATTCATCTCTAATGAAGAAGTGAAAATCTGTTCAATAAATAGACAAGGAAAAGAAAATTGCGGGAAAACCTAGTTGGCAAACTAACTATCCAGCTGTCAAACTAACTCACTCCTACATGAGCTGAAATGAAATAAAACAATGGTCGTAATGCATACCCCTTTGCCATCATCATCGATTCCGCAAATGATTCCGCCAGTAGAGTCACTGTCATGTCCATCACATGCACTAAAAGCAGCCGGGATTGCAATTCATGGTGGTAGGTGAATTTCTCGAGCTTTTCAAGCTCTTCGTTGGTGAGAAAACGTTCGATTGGAAGGGGGTTTTGGAGTGTTGATGAGGAAGATGAGGTAGAAGATGAGGTAGAAGAAGAGGATGAGGATGAAATTGAAATGGCAAGACAACAACTGTATCAATATCAGCAGCCACCGCCTGAGGGCCTTCCTCACCAGGTGGGTGTGTGGCGGGGAAACGGTGAACGATGAAAGGGTGGTTTTTGATTTTTGGGTTTGGGGTAGGGTGAGGTGGGGTGGGGAAGATGAACAATATTCTTTTTTTTTAACTTAATTCTTTTGTTTAAGTTATTTTATATGTAAAAATATAAAATTACCTTTTTACCTTGTTAAAATTAGTCAACATTTGATCAAACTTTTGATTCTTGGTCAACTGACGGTCAAACTAACAGTTTTCATTCACTTGGACTCCAGCTGCGACATTTTGAAAAGTTTGGACAAAGTCTGCAAAAAAAAAAATGTTTGGTACCGCTGCTGCTATTTTCACTATTTTATTTAATGCATGCTTTACTTATAAATATATAAACTTTTGTGATAAATAAAATTAAGAAAATGCTTGTTGTACATCACTATTTATATATTTTTTTACAAATTGATGATGTGTCAAAAAGAATGTAAGTTTTTTTATTTAGTTAATGAGATTCGACCCAATGAAATACTGTCACATCATATGTTGGTAAACAAATATGTAAGTTACGATGTACGTGTAGCACAATCGATAAAATTATATCAAATAGAGCTAAAATAAACTATTGATTTAACAGTAAGAGACACTACATGTTTCACTAAGTTTAAAAGTATACATAACTTATTCATATTTATAAAAAAGAAATTTACTTATTTCGACCATGAAATAGATTCTATTATCAAAATAAGTAACCTTCTCTATATTTAATCTTGTCAATAAAAAGAATACTTATTCATAAATAATCTTATTAGATGTAAATTAGTGAAGCTAAGCCAAACATAGACATGAAATAAAATCAAGTTCTTTTTTTACCCTCGAAATTACTCGTCGGTCTTTTCCACTTTGGGTGGATTCTTTTCTTACCGTGGAAGGTGTTGGCATAAGAGACCTGTGTCCATATCAAAATGTATATTGATGATAGTGACATACAACGATGTATTTTTATTTGCGTTTTTTGACCAAAACTTTCAGTTGTTTGAAATAAATAGTTGTCAAATTTATGTGGAATAGTATTCATTAAATATTTTCTTAGTTTTTGATTAGTGGATTTATATCATTTACTTATATCTATCATACTTCTATCGGTTTACATTTTCTAAGGTGAGCATCAATTTTAATTTTTCGTAAGAAAAACTACAAATATCTAGTGGGACATCTTGTGGTAAGCATCTAAGTTGTACTTCATCAAGTGTCCGATACTCTTTGTCATTAATGTAATGAGCTTAGTCTCCTAAACTCGATCTCTTGTGGCGTAAGTTTATTTAGAATTTTTAAAATTTTAGCCCTCCTATAATCATTTTCTAACTTCGCTGCTTAGATCTGTCAAGCAAAAGGGCAAGACGCTTTTCTACTTTCCGACTCAATAGCCAAGGAAAATGTCCAAGACAATTACAAGCAAGGATAAGTCTGGTGGTACATACTTTTATCCATAATGGTTCACATAACACTCACATTGGGTGGGTCCCACAAAATATGTGAACCATTATGGATAATAATTATGTACCTATAGCATTTCTCTACAAGCAATATTGGCTGTTTTTCATCGCCCGAAGAAATCGAGACAATAGAGAAAGTACTTAAATTCGTGGATACTTTTTACAATCTAGTGACAAATATTTATGAGTGGGGTTGGGGTTAGTCATTTCATATTTCTCCTTCCATTTCTGAAAAATGGCATCGAGAAGCCACTTTTGCATGAGCAGATGGCCGTTGATATCTTGAATGTGAAGCTTGGGCCCAAATTCTTCCCGATGCACAAAATTGCATCTCAATCGGAAGCTAAAATGGTTGGGATTACCATACATTATCATCAAGTGAATTGGGCTAGGACGCACAAGAAGGCTGGGCTTGATAAGCAATGTGAAGTGTAGTAATTCCTGCAGACAGGGACGAACCCAGAGTTTTTGTATTGTGGGGGCAAAAAATTAAAATGCGTTTTTTTAGAAAAACAACATAGCATTAATGAAAATAATATAGCATTTTCATCTTTTGTGAGAAATCGTGTATGGAAGTAAAAGTTTTGCGGGAAATTGAAATTGAAATTTGNTTAGAAAAACAACATAGCATTAATGAAAATAATATAGCATTTTCATCTTTTGTGAGAAATCGTGTATGGAAGTAAAAGTTTTGCGGGAAATTGAAATTGAAATTTGTGGGCAATAATCCGTTAATCTAAACATTCAATTTTTAATACATTGTCAGCCAAATAACAAACTCAATTATGCCTAATAAGCCAAACTTCGTTAAACTTCGAAATTGCCCAAATCTTGAACTCCAAAAAATCCTCCATCTAAAATACTAATTTCAACGACACCCTCATCTTCTCAATCACATTCAACCTTCTAAATTATACAAAATCAAATATATATTACAAAAAAAATAATAATAATAACTTATTAATTTCAATCAAATATCATATACGAGGAACAAATTGAACATTAGACGTACAAAGACTGCAAGGATCCAACACATAAACTGTGATCTTAGACCTGAAAATCTCGCCATTGCTCACCATTTTTACTTCTTCAAAATGTCTAAAAAGAATTTAGACACGGTAAAGATTCTTCCATGTTTAAAACTCTTATGCTCTATTTCTTCACCGTTAAATTCATATTTGAAAAATTTCTAAAGACAACTCAATAATTCATTTCGCTAATAAATGGATAAGCGGATAAACTAATATGAACACTCATTCAGCATAAGCAAGAAACTTACACTTGAAAGAAAGAAAGAAACAACAACAAAAAAGGCAATTACAGAATTTTTGAAAAAGAAAAAAAAAAAGTCAAAAAATTTTGTGGGGCCACTTGACCCCATGTGGATCCGCCCATGCCAGCAGATGCCATGTGCTGAGTACAATTTTAACGAGGCTTATTCAATTGACACAAACTGCCTTGCACTGAAATTGGAAAAAGTGTGCAGCGATATCTATAGGGTTTTAAAGCTTGGATACAGGTGAAGACCACCGAATTGCATTGTGGGAAAGACCCGAAGCATGTGTGAGGTTATCAAAGGGGATTGAGCAAGGAGATGCATAATGCATTACTTGAGGCTCAGGCTCAACCCCGGCTCAAGGCAACGTAGGTCATTGCATAGGGTCTCAAAAATAAAAAATTTAACCCCAAAAATCCAACAAAAAGTTTCCTTTATTTTTTGGAGTTGGGTCCTCTAGTCCTTTAAAAGTCACAACAAAACAACAAAATTGGACTAAGTGTGAAGTTTAAGACACTTGGGCACTTAACATAAATTATTTGTTAAGGGATAAAATGAATTTATAATTAAATTATTATCTAGTGCTGTATTTTGTTGTCTTTTTAATATTCATAAATTAGTTTTTATGAAAGTTAAAAAAAATAAATTATTTATTTTAAAATGGCTTATTTTATTTTTCAAAAATTATAGAGAAATTGGATTTGAATTGACCAAGATTAGTGTTAAAAAGAATGTTACACTTGTAAAAAAAAATTATATTAAAGTGCCTCATTACAATATCGTCGAGGATCAAAAAATTCTCAGAACTGACCCTGTCGAGACTAAGAAGTTACAAGGACATTGCTCAAGTTGCAAACAAAGTTGGGTTTGAAGTGGTTAAGAAAAAGGATTTTGCTAAACCACAGGCAAACCAAGGGCCATACCAGTGTTTCGTGAGGCTTGAGGCGAATTTCAGAATTTAGGCTTCTAAATCGTAGTAAGTAACCAATTTTTTTTCATTTATAAGGGTTTTATGAAACTAAATTTGTTAACTTAAATATGAAATAAACTTCTTATCTGCAACGAGGGTTAAATTTTACATATTTTCTCACTTTGCACGAGGCTCAGTCTTTAGAGAAAAAATTGTTATTGTAACAACAATAACGATATATTATCTAAATTCATAAATATTTTTATAAAGTAACAGTAAAATGGAAAAAAAAAATTAAATCACATCATATTTAACCATATATGGCACCCATTACCCATATATGGATTTAATACGCGTGCTTTCTTAAAAAGGTGATATTGTCCAAATCGTCTAATTTTAGCGGAAAGTAGATTGAACTGTCTTAGCTGTTTTCTGGAAGAGAAAAATTACTGAGAAAGTTGACAATGAAAGTTTCTCAAATTAACTTTACTGCTGCTTCTTTGTAATATAGAGATTTTCATCTTTTTTCCTAGGTACAATCTCCCTATCTTCCACTCGTGTCTTTGCTTTGATTAGTGTTGCATTACTTTTATCATTACATTTTGTGCTGGGGCACCAAAGTCCTGTTTGGTGTACTTCTGCTTTACTCATTTTTATGTAAAGTATCCCTTAGAAAATTATAGAAAAGGACCAAAAAAAAAAAAAAAAACTGCTTTATTGTAATTCTAACCACAATTTGTTATGGTTATTAAATACAAAAGTATCCAGCTTTTCGATTTAAAACTAGTTGGCTGAGTTGTAAGCCATGGTGGCATGTGGCTGTAGAATAGCTGTAATCGTCTTTACTTGATAAATTATTGATCGGACATTAGATGACTCACGTGAGGCCTGTCCGTTGTCCTTTCCATACACGAAGATATCAAATCTTGGCTAGATAATTTACGTGGCTATGAGCTTTGAATTGAGCATAAATGTTCTCCTACCAACAATGAAAAATCTTATCTTATTCACTTCGAGAAAACTTTGCGAACGGTTCTCACATTAGGAGAGAACCGTAATTAAGATTCTATTAAGTATTACCACATCAGTAAGTGAGCAGTCTGCCCACTATGAAAAGGAGAATAATTTCTTTGAATTGAGATTAAAAAAAAAATTGTCCCATAAGCAACTTTCTAATAAACAACTCAAGCATGGAACTCATTCCAGTGTAAGATTCACACTTATGGACTTATCTCCTTGGTGTTGATCCAACCATCACCTTCCCGGGCTCAGTTTCTATTATTGACCTAACCTCTGTGTATTGAGTAATGTTATTCAATTTAAGCGACAACTGCATGACATAAAATGATAAATTCATTTAAATACAACGTCACATGATTCATTTAATTGAATCTATCAAGTGACCTAAACTAGTGTTCTAACACCAACATCATTAGTGGATATATTGTCACGAAGTTGAGGTGCTACTTTTGAGGAGTAGAACAACATAGTTTTTGTAGATCTCTATGCTCATACTTTGTAGATCTTATTTTTTTTATTCTATTAAATCAGTGCATGAGCATCATAATATCACCCTGCTTTTGGTCCTTTCCCATTTTTTGTGAATATTAGAGAGCATTATTTATCACATATCATCATTTCTATTATTATAATGTGATAAGTATCTCTTGCTTTGATGTTTCTTTTAATAATTGAATCGATTTCTCGTGTATTTTGCCTAAAATTTAGTTTCGAGAATCTGCATCCCTCCTGATATCAGAATATGACAAAACATTCATGCCTATGTTTGTATCATGTACGTATTTGCGTACAAAATGCGCTTCTTGTTTTTCTCTCTGGATAATGTTATCCATCTCATCCCGTCTATGTGACATTATCTAATGTAGTTGGATCTTCGTCTAAACAGTCTTCTACACCCCCGATATAGTGGGTTGGAGGAGGTTGAATGGCCTCTAGAGGCTACCGTCAGAGCAGCGATACAAGGTAATGGTGAAGTTTGGCCGGTCGACGAAATTTGATAGTATTTTTTAAACGTTTTGCAATAAAGCTGTCACTAAAAGCTCCAAAACAAAACAACCTAAACTAACCAGAGTTGAGAAAAGACAACAGTTGAATTGCAGTTTCTGTTCGGTCCTCTTGGATATGCAATTGGGGCAAATTGCTTATCTCGTACTTTGTAGCGACACTGTATATGATCTTTCACATAATCAACACGCCACAACTTAGAAACAAAAACTGATAAAATGAGAATTATGACAATGCCTTTAGATTAAAAGGCGCGTGTGCTTAATATTTTAACACTTCTATAATGTTGTGTATTGTAACTTGACATGTCACACTATCGTGCAAAAAATTTGTTGTGGCATTAGCATACAATTAATTATTTTTTATTAGTTGGAGAGACGACAAGTAGTAAGAGTGTTGTTTTTGAAACTAAATTGAAATTCGATGACCCAATTGAAACTAAATTAAAACATAGTAATTTAATTGAGAAAAAATAAAGTTTACTAAATCAAAACTTAGTAATTCAATAGATATAAATTACTCATAATTATATTGTCCATGAAAATAAGTACATTTATCTGCTTCCTTGTAGTTAATTATGTGGTGCGCAAGACCTAATATTTTTAAGTCAATCCAATTAATTAAGTACCTCTTTTGCCGGAAGCGACAAAGATTCATTCTATTTAAAAAAAAAAAAATTACACCCAGCCTGCGGCCTGCCATAACAATATTCAATTTTTGAAAAATTAGGGATTGTTTTCTTTGTGTTTCAGTTTTGAGTTTTGAATTCATTTTGTGTTTTGAGTATTCATTTTAAGATTGTTGAAAATGTGTTCTTTTTGGTATTTTGAAAAATTGTTTTCAAAATACCAAAAAAACATTTTGAAAATTTTGGTTTGATTATAACTGAAAACATTCAAAACGACAAATTTGTCATTTTGAATTTTCTTTGTAAACTTTTAACTTATTTTCAAAGATACGTTTTCGAAAATAAGAAAAAGAAAACGTTTTCGCTGTTATGGAAAATCAAAAACAAAAAACGATTTGAAAACGATAAAGAGAACGTAAGGGTCCGTTTGATTACAAAAGTGGAAAATGGGTGGAAAGAAAATATTTTACTGGAAATTAAATTGCCTAAAATTTGTTTTACTGGGAATTGTAATTAATTGTCTTTGATTGGTATAATTTTCTACCTGAAAAATGTTGAAAGTTTGGTGTCGTTTGGCTTCGTTTTTTATAAAAATTGTCCATTAAAGTGATAATTTTTTCTACCAATACGTCTAGAATTTGTTTTAATTACCAAAAATTAAAAAAAAATATTTTTAAACAATTAGAAAAAATTACCATATTCGTTTGACTTTGTTTTGCATAGAAATTGTCAACAAAAATGAAATTTTTTTTTACAATGGTTGATAGAATTGGTTGCCATTGCTAAAAAAAAGGTGGTAAATATTTTCCCACCTAATAGGTGGGAAAATATTTTCCATCATTTGTGCATCAAGGGGTTGTACCTAGGAAAAGGGAGGAAAATATTTTTTGTGAAAAATTTAGCCTATCAAACAGTTAAAAAGTGAAAGTAGGAAAATATTCCTACTTCCATGGAAAATTATGCCAAATCAAACGGACCCTTAGTGTTTGTAAAATTATTGAGTTATAATTAAACTGATTAATTAGTAAAAATACATTATCAACATCGATGAGATTGAAATCAATAATTGTTAATTTATGATTATCACATAGAAAATTGCAGCAGCGCTCCCCAACTTTATTGACCTTATGACAAACCTATCCCCGATTTCTTAAAGCACGAGTTTTAAACATAAATGCTTCTCAAAAATATAAACACTCATTTTACTAGAACAAAACATAATGTTGTCTCCATTTTGTTTTGAGTAAAATATTTAATAATTCTATAAATCATTAGTTGTCATCATCACTAGTTTATGTGGCAATGAATCTCATATTTACGGTCAATGAATTATGTGATCAAGATCAACTATCACCTAAAGTAGTAATAATCACAACTAATGATGAATAACATTACTTTAAAATAATTTACCAATATTTGGGAAATTTATTTAAACGCATCAATTTCTATGCTTCATTTCTAGGAGGACACTTTCAAGACTTAGCTTCTGTTTGGTATATATTAAGATTTTCATTTTCATTTTTCTACTTATTTTCAACAACACATTCTTCAATAAAATAATATTTTTCATCACATCAATAATTTTTCCTTCTTTTTCAACCGCACACTCTCTGTCAATCTACTATCTCAAAATACATTCTTCCAAAATAATGTGGTTCAAACATATCATAAGATATATTGCAAGTGAAGTTTATTCATGTTTATTGACTTCTATGCTTCAATTCTAGGAAGACGATCTCATTAAAAAGGTATTTGGTGGAGAGTAAAATTAAATTTTTAGTAGATTGTGATAGAAGTTTTTGAAATGTGTAGTTGAAAAATTGTGAGACTCATAAAAAATGTGGTTAATATTGATTATTTGACTTTGACTTCGATTAAAATCTGATTTTAATCCGTACCAAACAGTGCCTAAAAAAGATTGTACGTTTATCGACTTCCATGCTTCAATTCTCGAATGGACCATTTCACCCTTCAAAAATATTACTAGTGAAGCTCACACGCAACAGATGCCGAATAGAGTTATTTTGAAATGTTGGGAAGGACGGTACCAAGAAAAATAATGAACTTGTCAAGTTTGTTACGAGACGAGATCAATAGAATGGGGACTATTACTGCAATTTTCCCTTTTCACAATTGTTCAATTCAATTGTATCCAAATCCAAATTTCCTTTGATCCTGGCGTGCTACCCGACCGTGATTGACAGCACGAATCTCGCACAAATCCACACATAAAAAGCCATTCTCCCATATCACTTTACTCTTCGTACTCGCTTCAATATCTTTTCTCTACTCTCTTTCTCTTCCACCGATGGAGTTCTTTACTTTGTTCTGCACTGCCGCTCTTTTAGCCGGCGGCTTATACTGGTTTGTTTGCATTCTTGGCTCGGCCGAGCAAAAGGGCAAGCATGCCGTTCAGCTTTCCGGCGGTTCAATCGCCAAAGAAAACGTTCAAGATAATTACGAGCAGTACTGGTCGTTTTTCAGGAGACCCAAAGAAATCGAGAAGGCAGAAAAGGTTCCTGCTTTCGTGGATACATTTTATAATCTGGTAACGGATATTTATGAATGGGGTTGGGGTCAGTCTTTTCATTTTTCTCCTTCCATTCCTGGGAAATCGCATCGGGAGGCTACTCGTATACACGAGGAGATGGCGGTGGATCTGTTGAATGTAAAGCCTGGGGCTCGAATTCTTGATGCGGGTTGTGGAGTAGGTGGCCCGATGCGAGCTATTGCTGCCCACTCGGGGGCTAATGTAGTTGGGATTACCATAAACGAGTATCAGGTGAATCGGGCCCGGACGCACAACAAGAAGGCCGGTCTTGATAAGCAATGTGAGGTGGTATGTGGAAATTTCCTCCAGATGCCTTTTGTCGACAATAGTTTTGACGGGGCTTATTCAATTGAGGCAACGTGCCATGCCCCAAAATTGGAGGAAGTGTACAGTGAGATCTATAGGGTTTTGAAGCCTGGATCTTTATATGTATCTTATGAATGGGTGACAACTGAATTGTACCGTGGAGATGACCCAGAGCACGTGGAGGTCATCCAGGGGATTGAGAGAGGAGATGCCTTACCAGGGCTTAGGAGTTACAAGGACATTGCTCAAGTTGCAAAGAAAGTTGGGTTTGAGGTGATTAAGGAAAAGGATTTGGCTAAACCACCGTCAAACCCGTGGTGGACAAGGCTGAAGATGGGGAGGATTGCCTATTGGAGGAACCATATTTTAGTCACAGTGCTAGCGTGGCTGGGGATTGCACCAAAAGGTGTCGTGGATGTGCACGAGATGCTTTTCGTGACTGCAGATTACCTGACCAGAGGTGGTGAGACTGGTATTTTCACTCCTATGCATATGATTCTCTGCAGGAAGCCCGATAGTAAGTCTGTTTCTAGTTCGGATTAAGAGATGCAATGTAAAGCATAGGAATTGATCTACGATTATGAAGGTCAATTTCGTGCTGTTTTCTTTTTGTTATTCGTGTTTTACTTTGTTGTTTATTGGATTTAATTTGACAGCTCTATCTGTTTTAGCTTGATTGCTTGCTTTCATAGAAAAAAGTTCTTCATTCTGCTTAGTTTATTCATGATGTTGTCCGCTTGAAGTAGATTTGGCTGTCTTATTTTGTGTCGTGAGAGGGAACAACACAGAAATTTTACATTGCCCTCTTAACTTATGTTAGAAAGTTTCTTTAAATTAGCTTGTTCTTTTCTTTTTGTAATGGTAAAATTATCGATGATGGTCAATTTTGTAGTGCAATGCAGCTTTGAATGTCAAGTGAATTGGAATGTCGTTTTTCTAATGCTTTTTGTTGTATGTGTTATTGCTTTATACCACTTGTGTCTTTTGCTTTGAACTAAGTGTTGAATTATCTCGACTTTAGCATTAGTGTTTCGCCACTTCAGTCTTGCTTGGACTACGTCGATTGTGCATTTTGGTATAAAGTTTCTCTCTTTTTTTATCAAGACCGCTTCTTTATTGTAATCTAACCACAATATATAATTGTTATTATATATCCAAGTATCCAGTTTTTTAATCGTCTTTAATTGATAAATTATTGAGTGGACATGGCACATGATTTAGTTAGCTGTATGACTGTCCTTTACATTGGATGTCTCGTGTGAGGTCTGTTTGTGGTCCTTCACTACTTTAGATGTTTGAGACAGCTTTTTAAAATATGAAGGGACAAAATGTATCCAGATTCATTCAGTTTTTTTTAAGAATTTTGTCCTGTGTAAATATGGATTATAGAACTAAAAAAAATATGTGGAATTTAGCATCCAACAATGTAGTTGAGGCTACAAATTTGCTGCTATGTTTTAGTACCTCGCATTTTCGACTAGTGGGGTGTTCTTTGTTTGATTCATCGGGTATTGATCGTTATCAACAGAAAGTATGAGCGAAAAGGTCATACCCGAATGAATGGTAATTGAATCTGAAAATATTTTGCCTCCATCTGTGAGGTTAAATTGGTATATGCAAACCATTCCAATAGTGTCGATTTAGTAGTGCATTTAAAATATTATGTGAAAAAAAGGTGTGTTCGAGCACGGAACTCGTTTCTAGCTAGTGTATATCCACACACACGTGGTAGACATTTGATTCAGGTGGCAGGCTTGTGGATTTAATTTATTTGCAGATGAACTTCCTTCCTTTGATTAATATATTGATGAAGTTAGTTGGTGCATGTGCTATGCTTTTGAATAGTTGCTTTGCAGATCTCTAAGCTCTTATCTGTTGTGATTTATGCCTATCCAGCTCGCGTTTCTCTATATGATTTATGCATTTAATCAGTATCATGTCTTCTTCCTTTACAGACATTTGGCTATATTAGAGAAATCCTCGACATCGTCTAGCATTTCTAGTTATCATGTGATAAGGCTCTTGCTTTGACGTTTTAATGCAAGGGTTGATTAACTGGTAACATCTAACCTCGAGAGTGACAAGACTTTTATTAACATGGATATCCTTAGATCTAACCTTTCGATTCCGATTCCGTGCAAAGTTGTCCTTTTTTTTTTTTTTTTTTTGGGTGTCTCATATTTCGGCCTTCCCTTTGGCCATTTGTGAAAGCATATTGTTTTGAATCTCCAGTCGAGTTGAGTCGATATAACTGTTAACCATCGATCAACATCACCGAGGACTGAGTGTTTGTCGTAGGAGCAGCATGAAGTTTTGAATCTCCCCTTGTCAATGAACAGTCTATCTGTATTCCATTCTTTTATTTATTTATTTTGAAATTGCTTGCTATTTACGTGATATTTAGGACCCGAAAGGGAGAGCGTGAAATTTTTTTTTCTAGTTTGCATGGTCTTAACAATAGATCCATCAACATTATATGCACTATTTGAATACTTCGAATTCAATGTGTTTGGTTTTGTATATGATGGAATTATGTGTGGGGTTTTATCTTATAGTATTGTATAATCTAGAATTTTGAATATAGTTTGAGGTTATAATTTCAGCGAGCTAAATAGCATTACTCTTTGAAAAAGAGGCATGACAAGGTCAAACTTTAGGTAAATGCCCCCTCACAGGGGGCTTACAGGCCCCTCACAAGGGGCCTGGGCCCCACATGTATTTTTTTGAAAAAAAATTTGCAGCGGGCCCCCACCATGTGTGTTGCCTATAAGTAAGTTGCCTGTGAGATTTTGTCATGTACTTCAAGAAAGGTTCTTAGCGTCTGGACTACGCCTATGTTTGGCCCCAGTTTTTGAAAAAAATTCATTCTTACCAAAATGGAGCTCAAACCGGGGCTACATATAATATGACATTTTTTTTATCTTTAATATTAGTTTAATTATTTTAAGACCATTAATAATTAATCTTGCACCAATTAACTTTACCTTTAAAACTTAAAAAGAAGGTGTGCATCTTTTGGCACCTAAGCCTGCATTAACCACGTCTTTTGGCGTTTAAGCCTGCGTTATTCGGTAAAAAATAGGACTGATCTCCCTTTTCCATGCTTTCTTCTTATGTGGGGCACCTTCTTAAAGTCTAGGCCGGCTTACGCGCTAGCGAATAATTCATTAAGTACAGAATTCTTCTCATAGAATTCATACAAGAATTTAAAATTTATCTCACATACGGATGGCCCCACATGATTAAAATAATGCCAAAAACCTCCACCCACCCACGATGTGTGTTGTTGGGCAGGTACAAGAATTTAAACTCCTGTACCTATAGCTTAGTCCACGCCCTGCCTTTTTCACCTTTTAGAATACTAACAAAGTATCAATAGAAATAAAAAAGAAAAAAAAAAATCACATGGATTGAATAAGAATTGATATGAATAAAAGATAAAGACCACGTTTAAATACCTTCACTGGGCTTTCAGTGCTGTGATGATGATAGTTGTTAAGACGGAAAAATACATTACTATATTTTTTAAATAAATATACTTTAAAATTTAACGGACTTCATTAAATCTTTCAAAAATTTGGTGCTCACATTTTATGGTCTCTAATAAATTTTAGTGATCTATATTTAATCAAACAGGTTACTATCACAATAAAAACTAGACGGGGCGTCGATGGGTCAGTCGAGTATTCCAATATCAAGAACCACACCTTATATTTAGGATATTTCGTAAATGGAATAATTCGTATATTTGTAATTATTGAAACCAAACCCAAACCTTCAAATCCGATTCGAGTTGGGTTCTACCCATATGTATATATATAAGTCCTTTCTATACATGTATCTAATATGTTGCTACTCAACAATATTTGTGAAAGGGAGAAAATTCAGGTAAAAAAATCTTCAAAAAATTAAGAAACCCAACTACATGACTTAAAATAGTGTATACTATCAAGAAGTACATTACAGTTTGAGAACAAATAAATTTTTCTTAATAAATCTTATTTGATCCATAAATAAGGCATGCTAGAGCCTATAATTTAATTATGAACAATGCTTAATTTTTTCTATTCTTAAAACAAATTGACATAAAAAGGTAGTAATTAGATAGTATGAACAAATCGCAGTCCACACATTAAACTCGCAATGTTTGAATAAAAATGAAAAAAATATATTTTAAAACAGAATCACGAAGTCTAGATAACCAAAAATGTACACTACAATGCAAGCTATGAATATATCAAGTTCAATTGATACGTGTTATAAAAAAAATTAGAAAAACATTTACGTTCATAAACAATGCAAGAAAATTAGAAGTCGTAATTGTGAAGAATGGACACTTTGATTCTTCAATTTACATCACAATCCAACTTTTGATTTAAAGAAAGTCCATATTGTAAAGATTAACATGTACTAATCTCTGAAGTGCAATAATCTAATATGAGGTGATAGGCATAAAAGTAGGTGCAAGTTTAAATTTCTTAAAAGTTAGAATCTAGAATTTTATACAAATTACTACCCAAATTAGAGTTTTTAGAATTTTTTTTTTTTTACCAGCCTATAAATTATAAAAAAATTATATAAAAAAGCCCATTCCATTTGGTACCCACGATTCTGATTCAAGAATCGACTCGATTTCGATTTCCAATTTGTTTCTGGGAATTGGACGAAAACCTCCAGTTCAAGTTCGATTTCGATTTCAGTTCAAGAGGTTCGATTCTGATTAAAATGTCCAGGCCTAATAAAAACACAATTTATAGTAATGGTTACATACTAATAATAAAATCACATATGACCACAGTCACATACTACACAATTTGTGAATCGCAATTTCTGTATTCAACTCCTATTTGGTGTGAATTAAAATATGAATTAAAAGTTAAGTAAAAGTCGAAAAGTAATTGTAACCAAATATTCTATGGACCCCACAATTTTTCAACAATACATTTAATCAAAATTTACTAAAAATCATATTTTAGCTACACCAAATAGGGGCTAAGTTTCAAATTACACAATTAACAAATTTCAAATTCTTTATTTTTTAAAAACCACAACAAATTGGTCACAATCACTCTTCATCTCACACCACCTCACCTAACGCCACGCCACTCCACCACCATCGACACCATCCAAATGGTCAACATCACATTAAATTTACAACTACCACCACCTCAAACAAATAAGCAATTTCAAAATATATCAAAGACCACCTATGGGAACATTACACAGATCACCACCAATTGCAGTGCCAACACTTGCAACCCTTCAATCGCTTAGTAAGTCTTGAATCGAACGTTTCACAATCACCACTTGCACGAAACCCATAGTCATCGCCTCAACCATCCACGAGATGTCAAGCAAGTAGAAATTTGACTCCGTGTACCCATCCCACTTTGATTAACTCAAAGACGAAGACGTTGAAGCATTCTCCGATAAGGCAAAGAAGACGTGAGCCCGAGCTCATGGGTGGTAGCGGCGAACAACGGGTGAAGGTGGAGAGGATTTTTAAGAATGAGAGAAAGGCTCTGACGCAATATTAGAATATCAATCATGCTATATAAATATAACGATTGACATAACGTAACATGAAAAAATATCATTAGACTATTTAAAACACAGTCATTTTTCATCATATCTCATCTTGTCAACACTTATTATGTTATTCTATCTATCACCTACTTTCTAGCAAAGTAGCATTGTTCTTAGAAAATTTATTTTTGGGGAAGAATTGAATTGGAGACAGGAGGGTTTAGTGGTGATGGATTGGGGGTATTGATATACCTAATTTTTTTTATTAAAAAAACTATTACTACCTGATTTTTAATATGAACTTTGAAAAAATGGGACAATAGATGTAGCATTGAGACAAACCGTACCTGAAATGCTAAGAAAAAAACAATTGGAATTAGAAATACTAATGCAGTCAACAATTGGGGACTAAGTATGCAATTTAGCAGAATTTTATTTCACTTCACCGAACTTACAATTAAACAGTGGGTGCACAATTTTAAAGTCAAGATGAAGCCAACCTTCTGTTCTGTACACTCGCAAAACCCCCATGAGTTCCGACGCCAACCTGTCTGTTGGTGATTGAGAAAATGGCCTTATTTGTTAGTTTTCACGTCCATATCAAACCTATAACTCACCATTACGTCTTGCCCAAAGCTTCATACACAATTCAAAACCATGAACCCGTAATCAAGAACCAAAATTTGAAGTCAGATACCAGTGTTAAAAGAAGACGAGCAAAACGAATCAAAACATTAGTTGACAAAGGTAATATCTCGTCGACAAGAAGGCTTTTATCTTATGTGGAGTCGGGGTGTTTAGAAGATGCCCTCCATATGTTTGAGAATATGAGTGACTCGAGTACTTTCATATGGAATGTGATAATAAGGGGACTTGCCAATAACGGGTTCTTTGAAGAAGCTATTTATTATTATCACCGAATGCAGTTTGAAGGTGTAGAAGCCGATTCTTTTACTTTTCCATCTGTAGTCAAGGCGTGTACTGCGATTTTTGCCACGATGGAGGGACAAAAAGTTCACTCGAGGATAATTAAGCTTGGTTTGGATAGTGATATTTACATCTGCAATGCTCTTATATTGATGTATGCAAAAGTCGGATATGTAAAAGATTCTGATGAAATATTTGAAGGTATGCCTGTTAAGGATTTGGTTTCTTGGAATTCAATGATCAGTGGGTATGTTTCAGCTGGGGATGGTCAGAGTTCCTTGATGTGTTTCAGTAAAATGCAGGCAGATGGATTACAACCTGACAGGTTTAGCATTATTAGTGCTTTGGGTGCTTGTGCTTTCGGGCATTTTTTATTGAATGGAAAGGAAATCCACTGCCAAGTGATTAGGAGACGGTTTCAATTAGATTTAATGATAGGGACTTCACTTATTGACATGTATGGAAAATGTGGTCTGGTGGATTACGCAGAAGGGGTATGTAATACCATTTCTCAAAAGAACGTGGTTGTTTGGAATGCAATGATAGGTGCATATGCCATGAATGATAAATCATTTAAGTCATTTACTTGTATGAGGGAAATGCAAGAGAATGACAATTTGAATCCTGATATTGTCACATTGATAAACTTGCTCCCCTCTTGTGCAAAACTGGAAGCTCTTGTGCAGGGCAAAGCCATCCATGGTTATGCCATTCGAAAAGGATTTCTTCCTCATTTAGTATTAGAGACTGCTTTAGTTGACATGTATGGTAAGTGTGGGAGGCTGAAATTGGCTGAAGGTATGTTTTTCTACATGAAGGAAAGAAACTTAATATCATGGAATGCCCTGATTGCTGCTTATGTGCAGAATGGCTATGCCAGGAAAGCTTTGGATATGTTTCAAGATTTGCGGAACGAAAATTTTATCCCAGATGAGATGACATTTGCTAGTATCCTGCCTGCATACGCTGAAAAGGCCTTGCTAAAAGAAGGGATGCAAATTCACGGCTATATATGTAAATTGGGTTTTGCTCCTAGTACATTCATCTCCAACGCAATTATGTACATGTATGCAAAATGTGGGCATCTTCAGACTGCCAAAGAAATCTTCGATAGTATGTTGTTTAAGGATCTTATTTCATGGAACACAATCTTATTAGCTTACGCCATCCATGGGTTTGGAGCATCTTCCATTAGATTATTCTCTAAGATGAGGGAAGAGGGTATTGAACCGAATGGAAGCACTTTTGTTTCGCTTTTATCATCCTGCAGCATTTCTGGGATGGAGGATGAAGGTTGGGAGTATTTTAATTCGATGAAAAGGGATTATGGAATTGATCCTGGAATAGAGCACTATGGCTGTATGCTTGATCTACTAGGACGTGCTGGTAATCTTGACTTAGCTAAATGCTTTATAGATGAAATGCCTATAACACCAACTGCCCGGATCTGGGGATCTTTGCTGGTTGCGAGTAGACATCATAGAAACATAGAACTAGCTGAGCTAGCTAGAAACCATGTGTTGTCATTGGATCATGATAATACTGGATGCCATGTCTTGCTCTCAAACATGTATGCTGAAGTCGGCAGATGGGAAGATGTAGAACGGGTTAGATGTTGGATGAAGAACCAAAGATTAGAAAAAACCATTGGATGCAGCATAGTCGAGTACAATAGTAAGACATACCGGTTCGCCAATCATGATAAATCACATATTAAGAGTAACATGATTTATGAAGTTCTCGATATGATTTCGCGGAAAATAGGGGACTATCAGTATGTCCCTGACGTCACTAAGTTCAAGACAATAGATTTGTTGAAGAAAAGGGATAATGCTCCTTTCTGCCATAGTGTGAGATTAGCTATTTCATTTGGTTTGATCACCACATCGGTTGGCAACCCTGTGCTTGTTAGAAAAAACATTACAATATGTGAAAATTGCCATAGTGCTGCAAAAAAGATTTCAGAGATAACTAACAGAGAGATTATAGTAGGAGACTCAAAAATATATCACCATTTCAGGGATGGGCGTTGCTCGTGTAGAGATTATTGGTGAATCCATTGTTTGAAGGACAAGAATACTCGTAAAATTATTAGCTTGAGATTTCTGGATTCAGTAGGTATCACTGGTTCAACTTCACATTCTTCAAAATGTACCAATGTGGTCAAATGGATACGGTGATCGGCTAATACTTACTCCTTAACGAGTGTGGATGGCATCAGAACATCAGATGTGAAATGCTGCTATTATTGGGAGTTTTATTAGATTGTCAGAGAAGTCGAAATTCAGGTAAACAGGAGGAGATAGGTGTGTTGTGTATCTTGAAAGAAAGACATGGTGACTATTTACAGGTTCATTGAGATCATATTGGACATCTGTATAAACTATTTTAATGGGAGCTTGAGAAACTGTTTAGGAAAAAAATGTGGTAGTTAAACGAGTGTTGATAAATTATGCTCAACATCGCAAAATTTGTTCAAGATTTTTTCGAGTCTGTTTATCGGGGTTGTGTGCCCATATAATATAGTTTTGTTGCTATAAAAATAAATAGATTTTTTTTTAATAAATAGAGTCTGTTTTTATTTATTTAGTGTTAATACATTTTTCTGAATATTGAGCATGTGAGTAAAATTATCGATGATCACAAGTGATAATATAAATTGGGTGCCTTCGTGGAGAAGTACAGAATAATACAACTTATTCTTTGATTATGAATAAAAAATGTTCACAACTAATTTGATCGGCTAATACTTACTCCTTAATGAGTGTGGATGGCATCAGAACATCTGATGTGAAATGCTGCTATTATTGGGAGTTTTATTAGATTGTCAAAGAAGTCGGAATTCAGGTAAACAGAAGAGGAGATAGGTGTGTTGTGTATCTTGAAAGAAAGACATGGTGACTATTTACAGGTTCATTGAGATCATATTGGACATCTGTATAAACTATTTTAATGGGAGCTTGAGAAAATGTTTAGGAAAAAAATGTGGTAGTTAAACGAGTGTTGATAAATTATGCTCAACATCGCAAAATTTGTTCCAAGATTTTTTCGAGTCTGGTTATCGGGTTGTGTACCCATATAATATAGTTTTGTTGCTATAAAATAGATTTTTTTTTTTAATAAATAGATTCTGTTTTTATTTATTTAGTGTTAATGCATTTTACTGAATATTGAGCATGTGAGTAAAATTATCGATGATCACAAGTGATAATATAAATTGGGTGCCTTCGTGGAGAAGTACAGAATAATACAACTTATTCTTTGATTATGAATAAAAAATGTTCACAACTAATGTACGAGGGTTGACATCTTGTATTGAAAGGCTACAATATCGATGGATTTAGTGCCTGTCTGGGAGGGCTTTTCAGATTGTGAAAATTGATTTTTGTGCCGTTGCTTTTGACCGTTTCTCACGCAAGAGCTAGCCGCAATCTTGGAATTGTTACCGTTGGGAGCCTTCAACGGTCAGAAAAGGAATTTTACCTCAATTTTAATCGTGGTCAGACAGCCTCATAGTATTCGGATTGCAATTTGTGCTTATCCTAGAAATAGTTTAAAGATCACAATAGTACACTTAGTGTATTGAA
>CAIGRO010154448.1:0-11929 GCA_903798355.1 Fraxinus baroniana | reverse complement strand
AAACAGATTTTCACCGAGTAAATAATATATCATTGGAAAGATAATTGAATTTACGGTTCAACACAAAATAAAGTATAATTCAGAGCTGTGGGTCAACAATTATGCATGATTGAAGTTAAGCAGTCGAGCAAACTCGAGTTTTGCCCAATATAATTGAGACTTTCACAATAGACTCGATATTTACCCAACATTATCGAGTTTTGCATATGTATAATTCGAAGTTTGATTTTTCTACGAGGTGCTTTCTAGATTTCTATTTCTATTTTCATCTAGTTTTTCTATTACTATGTAATCTTAGCCCCTGTTTGTTTCATACTAAAATTTTCATTCTCATTATTACACTCATTTTTAACTCCACATTTTTCAATGAAATAATATTTTTCATTATATTAATAACTTTTTTTTTCTTCGAACCACACATTTTACATCAATCTACTATTCTAGAATACATTCTTCCAAAGTAATGTGACTCAAACACAGTCACACAAAGAATTTGACTCTTTTCATAAAAGGTTTTTTTCCCCGTACTTGCAACTAAAAAATTGCCAGTTTTACAAGGTCTTGCTAAATTGATCACATTTCAAATCAACTACTCAAATTTGACTATAAATAAAGTTTCCCCACAAGAATACTAGAAATGCCCTCGATGGAAACACATAAATATCCTGTAATAATCAATCTCTCTCTCTCTCTCTCTCTCTCTCTCACACACATGCACACACACGCCCACGCGCGCACACACACAGATATATATATATGTATATTGTCCCTCTTAACTTGTTTGCTTGAGAAAATTTTATCATGTGTTATTCATTGATTGGTTCGACCTTAGATATTATTTGATAACTTTCTATCAATATGGATGAATAGGATTGGACAAAATAATCAAAACCTCTCAAACCCACCGGTTTAAGTTGAATTTTAAGTTCAATTGGGTTGGATTGGGTTAAAAAATCAAATTTGATGTCGAGTTTGGTTGAGTCTCGAGTTTTTATAAAGTAGAAATTACATGGAAGCCTACTTTTAAAAATCACATTTCTAAAATCAGATTTAAGGTTTTAGGTTTGTTTATACAAAAATTAGATAATAATAAAAATATTAAATATTAATACTAATCTTACAAAAATAATTTAATCTATACAACCACCAACCAACCTAAACCCTAATCATAAATCATTTTTCATTTCTATTCTCTTTATCTATCCTCTACGTTGTCTCTCTTCTATTACCACCAAGAGACCCATCTTCGTTGCATAGCAGGCGATGACACATAGTAGCAACGATGTCGGAAGCCACAGCAACATCGTGCTCAACAGACGACAACAACATCTATGTGTTCGACATTACACAGTGCTATGCTCGTTGCAAGGCGCTTAGAGTATGACACACAATAGCAATGCCATCAGAAGCCACCGGAAGCCACAGCAGCAACATTGCTAAAGCGGGCGATGACAACATCGCTGGGTGCGGTGTTGCTGCAGCAGCTATGCACTGTACCTCGCACAAAACGCTGTTTGAAATGGCCGTTCTTTATTCTTCCTGTTCTGTTCTGTTATGTTTTGTGGTGGTTGTAATCGTTGATGCCGTCACGACTACGATGGTTGTGCAATGATTTGGGATAGGTTTTGGGGTTGGTGTTTACAGATGGTGTGGGCAGAAAAGTGTTTGTAACCAATATTTGGTTTATTGGGACCATTAAATCTGTTAATATATGACCATTAAATAATTTATGACTAATTATTTGATTGATTGTAACCAATAATTTGGTTAATTTGTGATGACGAAATAATATGTGATTGTGATCGAGAAGTTATTTGTGACCAGTTCATTTGATAATTTGTGACTATTAAATAAGTTGTGACTTATAAAATTTGTGATTTTTTGATCGTTGAATAAATTATAACCTATAAAATTGTGATTTATGATCCAGAAATAATTTGATCTGTGTCCGATAAATAATTCGTGACTGATTAATTCATTAATTGTGACCAAATTATATAAAATCGCGAACTTGATATACTTAATTATTAAAATATATTTTTAATTATTACATAAATAAAATTTAATAAATAATTGATTTTTGAAGGTTTACACCTTGTTTTTTAAAAAAAAAATAAAATTGAAATGAATCATATTTAATCTCTTACATATGAAATTTTCCATTTTATGAAGTCTTAGCTACTTCTGCTGACATTCAGACTCAGCTATTGGATTCTTTCAAGATCTCCTATTTGATTAGCGGTGGCAACCGAGCGGTCGAAAAAACTAGCACGAGTTGAGCAAGCCGGTTCGCTAGCCTGCTCGCCGAGCAAGCTCGTCTCGTGTTTTTTGCGAGCCACGAGCCGGCAAATTCATGACAAGAATGGTTCGGTCCTTCAATTATTATTTTTTTTCCATTTCATTTTTTCCCCTATAAATATCCATCCATTACAACATTTTTTTTTCCCACCAAACTTACTATCAATCTCTCATTCTTCACTCTACTCTCTATAATTTATTTACAGATCATTATCATCATTCTATAATCTATACTCTTCTACATTTTTATTTTTACATTATCGAGTATAATCTTGATTTTATAATTTATTTTCTACACTTCTACATAATCTTTATTCACTTTTCAATTCTACTTCAAGTCTTCAACGTTTAATTTCAATTATTCACAAATGGATTCACGATCGTTTGTTGAAAACTTGTTCGGGATCAGAAGTGAAGCACCTGCCCAAAGTCAATTTGGGAATGAATTCGTTGGTCTACATGAATTACCCATTCCAGAAAATATTCAAGATTTCGACGTTCATGAAGGTAGTTATCTAATTGATTTAGATGACGCTGATGTTGATGTTGATGCTAGTCATCCAATTGATTTAGAACATAATGAAGAACCTGCATTATATATTCTTAATGCAAGAGAGAAGAGAATGGGGAAGAAGCAGACAAAATATTGGAATCATTTTAAATTGGTTCAAACTAGTCGTGTGATCCATAGATTTCCAGAAACCAAAGCAGTATGTAAATACTGTCAACAACGATTAGCATGGCAAAAAGGAATTGGAACCACCCATCTTAACCGTCGCTACAAAACATGTGCGGTAAAACATGGGATTCTTCCAGATGGTCAAACGAAACTACAGTTTGGTAGTCCAGGCGCCGGTGCTACTACTACATCACTTTCTACGTGAATGTATTCTGATGAGAAAGCTTGAAAGTGAATGGTGAAGTTCGTTGCCGCGACGAAGTCGCCACTAGCAATAGTGGACAACCAATATTTCATTTCCTACGTCAAACAATATCTTTAGCCGAGGTACGTTGGGGTAAGTCGAAATACTCTTCGTTTTGATACAATTGAATATTTTCTTAATTCAAAGAAACTATTGATTGCGAATTTAAAAAAATATGGGGGTGTGATATCTTTAATTTCGGATATGTGGGAGGGGATTGATAAAAGAGGTTACATAACTGCAACTACACACTATATAGACCGACTTTGGGTCTTACATAAAAAAATTATTGCTTCTAAAATTATTGAATTCCCGCACAATGCTAACAATATATTTAATTTTATTATGCATATTGTTAGAGAATATAAATGCGAGAGTGAAATTCGTTCTTTTACGTTCGACAACGCTAGTGTAAATAAGCATGTTATCGATAAATTGCATATGGTACTTCAACCCAATTTCGGTGGTTATTTATTTCATATTTGATGTGTTTGCCATATTGTTAATTTAATAGTACAAGACGGTTTAAAATATGTTAAGGATGAATTTCAACGAATTAGGAATGCACTAGTCTGTGTCACGATTGCACTCAGTAGAAAACAAGCATTTGAGGAATTTTGTGGCGAAGTTGGAGTGTCGCATTCAAAAACCTTTATTTGGCATAGATGGAACTCCACATACTTAGACCTTGTTTGAGCCACATTATTTTTTTCATTCTCATTATTCTACTCATTTTCAACCACACATTTTTCAATAAAAAAATATTTTTCATCAGATCAATAACTTTTCTTCCCTTTTCAACCACATATTCCCCATCATATCAACCAAAAATTACATTCTTGGAGCAAAAATGTGCACCAACAGGGACTTGTTATCAAATTCATGTAAGGTTTCGAACATTTAATTACTGAATTTTATAACAGTAGGCCTATGAGAGACGACGACAATGAGCACCATTGGCATTTAGTTTTTAAAATTAAATTTTTTTGAGAAGTTTTTATGATTCTAAAAATATTTTGTTTGGTATTTAATATCCTACCAGTTATATGGTCCCTGAACGTCTATATATATTTGTTAGGGCTTTTCATATATTTAAAGATGACCCCAATTTTAGTTCAATTATATTTTTCATGGAATTAAAATTTAGAAAATATTGGGAAGACTTGCCCATGTTATTTCTATTAGCATGCGTCATGAACCCTTCATATAATTTATCGGGTACTAAATTTGTTATTAATCAAATTTCAAATGTTTTAACTTTTAGCGTACCTATTACTTATAGGAATTTGAAACAAACTTTATGTGAAATGCATGAAGTATATGCTACACGAATGGGTACACATATTACTCGTGTACCCTCCAGCTCTACAACTACTACTCCCACTAATATAGAAGATGATGACGCTGAAGTTTAAATTTATTCCAAGATATGAACTCGTATAGATATGATTCAACTGCATATGCATTTGGGTCCTCTAGTAATAGTAATAGTTTGCTTTTCACTGCATGTACTCAAACATCGAGTAATAGTCTAAATATGTTGTCTACTGAATTAATTGATTACTTTAATTATAATATGCCTAATAACTAGGGCTGGCCGTGAGTCGGTTCGGTTCTAAAATTTTTGGATATTTAATAAATGGAACCGTCGGGTCCAAATATAATTATGGAATCGTTTGGGTTCGGTTTCGTTCGGTTCCGTACCATAATTAATTTTTTTAATATTTACAGCAACACTACATGAATATAACTAATGACATTTCATTCGTAACTTTTACAAATTAGGAAAAATTTAGAAGAAGTAATTAATTTCTGGTGAAGGTATGAATATCTATGGCCAGTAGTTTCTGCAATGGCAAAAGATTTACTAACACATCTGAGTAGCACTGTAGTTTCGGAGTATGCTTTTAGTGCAAGGAAGATGGTTCTCTCCAAGGTCAGGAGTCGACTAAAAGAAGATATTTTGGAAGCGTTAATGTGCGTGAAAGATTGGGAAGACGCTAGTTATCGAATTCAAGATAAATATGCCGAAATTGCCTGCAACCAAGTAAGTGATATTTAATTTCACCNGATGGTTCTCTCCAAGGTCAGGAGTCGACTAAAAGAAAATATTTTGGAAGCATTAATGTGCGTAAAGGATTGGGAAGACGATCATTATCGACTGCAATATAAATATGTCGAAATTATGTGTAGTTAAGAAGTGATATTTATTTTAACCATATTCATCACAAAATTTTATTTTAATACCTTTATAATTTTTTTTAAAAATTGTACACGTAACAAGTTGTTCGTGTACAATTTTTAACTCCGCCTACTCGAAATTGAAGTAGCCGATCCTAAACTTGAATAAAGGATGAGTTTATCTTTTTTTTTCTTTTTATTATTTTATAAAAGAAAAATATTTTGGAAAATGTATATTTAGAAAATGTGTGCGTGCGTCTGTGTGTGTGTGTGTGTATATTTCAAGTTTAGTATAGTCTATAGTGTATTTTAAAAAAAAACAGATGGGTCGACGAGCTTTAGATCTGCTCGTCGAGTACTCGCGAGCGACGAGCTTGGGGCACGAGCCAAGCTTCAACTCGGATCCTCATGGACGAGCCGCAAGTTCGCATAAGCCGAGCTCGTGTGGGCAAGGGCCAAGCCAAGCCACCCCTATATCTGCTCCTACACAACCGTTGGACCCTATTCGTTTTGATATTATCCCCAAACTTTTGATGGAGGATGATAATTTGACACTAAACCGTATCAATTTGATTCATGAGGTATGGGAGGCGATGTTTAGTATAGGATGTTGACAATGTTGCTGGACCGGATGGATTCTCATTCCTATTCTTCCAGCATTGCTGGGACATTATTCAGGATGATGTATACAATGCAGTCCTAGACTTCTTTGACGGTGGCCATCTTCCACAGAGTTTTATTGATACTACTATTGTATTGCTCCCTAAGAGGGATGATGCTTGTAGATGGACGGACTTCAGATCCATTAGTTTATGTACAGTGTAAGCTTATTACTAAGCTTTTGAACACTAGATTGAGTACACTGTTACAGCGCATTATCTCTCTCAACGAAGTGGATTCATACCTGGTTGTCTAATTGGGGACAATGTTCTATTAGTTCAAGAGCTTCTTCATACTTTGGATGATAGAGTACGAAGGGGTAACACTATGCTGAAGCTAGACATGGCTAAAACATATGATCGCATAAATTGGAGCTTTATTTATTTTGTTTTAGAGGCCTTTGGATTTAATCAGATTTGGATCGATAGGATCTGGTGATGCATCTCAGAGTGTCATTGTTCTATACTCCTAAATGGCCGCCCATGTGGTTTTTTTTCCCTCTTCACGAGGGCTCAGACAGAGAGATCCTATCTCACCAGCCTTGTTCATCATAGCTGCAGATTACTTCTCACGCCTACTCACTCAAAGGTTTCAGGAGTATCCCAATATGTGTTATCGACATAGAGGTAGTACTCTTGTCTTACACCTTTCATTTGCTGATGATATGATCATATTCGCCAATGGTCAGAAATCGTCTATCAGGAGGATTCTTGGTTGTCTGGAGCATTATGAAGAGGTTTTTGGTCAGTTGGTAAACAAGGATAAGAGCGGACTTATACTACCCAGACGGGCATCTATTAGTCAGATCAGACGATTGGAGATTATGACTGATTTTCGACACCAGGAACAGCCTTTTACTTATTTGGGAGTCCCTTTATTTAAAGGGAGCAAGGGGCTCTCATTTATGATGACCTTATCCAGAAGGTCGGAAACAAGATATCAGGTTAGGCTTCACGACCTTTATCATATGGGGGTCGTATTACTTTGCTTGGTCAGTACTCTCTTCTATGTCATTACACCTTCTTCATATCATGCATCCCCCTAAGGCTATTCTGAAGAAACTTGACAGTATCTTTGCACGATTCTTGTAGGATTCTAAAGAACAAGTACAATGTGTACATTGACGGAACTGGAAGGAAATTTGCCTTCTTATTGATAAGGGTGGTCTAGGTTTTAGGAAATTACAAGATTTGGTGGACACCTTCTCCATGAAGCTCTTGTGGTTGTTCCGTTCCCAGATATCTCTTTGGGCTCAGTTGTTACTCAACTTCACCTATCTAGAAGAGGCTGAAATTAGTTGGGCCCCGGACAGAGGAATATATTTCATGGCAGTTTGGACCAGGTCAGACTTTCTTTTGGAATGATTGTTGGATGGGTGAGACCACATTGGCATTCCTATTCCCACACAGATAGCACACGTCTGCTTGGGTGCAGAATTTCTATGATGATACTGGGTACGATGTTGGACGTTTATTACAGGTTCTATCTCCTCTTATGGCAAAGCATATAGGGGGCTATACCTATATGTGCAGATGCCCCAGATTGAATTTTTTGGAGGAATACATCGGATGGTAGCCTCGTTACCAAGTCAGCATGATAGCTTGTATGTTCGGGATGCCAATATTAGGATTCGTACTGGTTACTAAGGAGCTCCATTTTACCCGTCACTATCTCATTTTTCTACTGGACTCATTCGAGTAGATGTGGTTATTCAGGGGATGATTGGATGTCAGTTGGCTGCTCGCTGCCAGTGTTGTTCCGAGATTGAGACATCACTCATATTTTCACTGACATCAGTATCTCCAATTAGTTATAGCAGCATTTTAAGGATATTTTTTAGATACCTATGTGTCAGGAGAGGGAGTTAGACAGAGATTTCAGAGATTAAGGTATTCTAGACAGTATGTTTGTTCTGGACACATTCACATTATCATTCCTCTACTAATATTTTGATATCTATGGACTGCGAGAAATGATGCAAAGCATAGAGGGATTCGCATGGTAGCCAGACGTATCATTTGTAGGGTCTATCGCATGATCTCTTTTCTTCATTTGGGAGGATTATTTCGGGCAGTGCATTGGCGAGGGGATTTACCACTTGTACCTATATTTGGTATTTTTATTAACCCCCATTCCCCATCTTCCCCTATTCTGGTTTGGTGGTGTACCCTATTAGTTGAATCAGTCAAGATCAATACTGATGTATACGACAATGAGGGTTATTCGAGTGGGGGAGAGATCATCAGAGATCACGCAGGACACTGTATCAGGTCTTTCTCAGTTTCGTATGGACCATGCATGATATTAGATGCAGAGCTCTGGGTTATTCTTGATGGGATTTTACTCTCTCAATGATTGGGTTATTCCATGATTTGGGTTGAGTCAGATTCTATAGTGGCTCTTCACTGCATCACTAGAGAATGAGGACCATGGGCCATCCAGGGCATACTTAGACATATCACAAACATCATATCATTTGAGAGAGATACGGTCTTCCACATTTACAGAGAAGGAAACCAGATCGCATATGCTATTGCTGCTGAGGGTTGGGAGCATCAATGATATCAGGTATATGGACCACTTGATCTATCACGACATATTAGGGCACTAGTACAAGTTGACAGACATGGATTGCCTAGTATTAGAGTTTGAATTTTGTTTTAAATTCCAATACTTATTCTATGTCTTTTCTTTTACATTAGTTCTTATTGTAAATGAAGTAGTATTTCCTTGTTTATTGTTTTGTCCATTTTTTGCTATTTTTTTCAAGAAAAATATTTTTCAAATTTTAAAAATATTCTTAGTTTTCCTTATTTGTAAAGAAAACATTTTTTGGGGGAGTAAATTTTTATTTTCCTCAAAATAAGGAAAATATTTTCTTTTGTATGAGATATTTTCAATGTCAATCAAAAGACAATTGTATTAGGAATAATGTGATCTAGTTTCAATGTGTTGAAAATTTAATTTATGTATCAGGATATCATAATTTTATTAAATATGCCATAAATACTTCTATTTGATTCAATCTTCATTTTTGATTGCAAGTATGAAACTTGCATAGAAAGAAAGTAATTTATTTATATGAAAATTGTCAATTAAATATATTTGATTGACTTAAATTTCAACTCAGTAAATATTGCACTTTTTTCATCTTTTGGTGTTAATAGCCATTATGTTTCCATGAAAATAGTCATTTCCCCCAAATTTTGTTCCTTAATAGCTATTATTTTTCATGGAAATTATTACTTTTGATGTGTACCTTTACTCCAACACCTTTCCTAACAAGAACTCGACATTGAGATAACAAATATTACCAATTACCATGAAATCAAAGACTATATAACCAATTACAACGTAAAATTCCCGTAAGGACAGCAACTTCTGCCAACTCCCAGAATCACACATTCGCAAAACACCACTTTACAAAAGGCGATAGACCAATTATCGACTGACACAAAATTGGGTCTAAAAATTAGTGTTGGACAAAACTTTCGAACCAAATCAACCGAACCGAACGATTCTTTTTAAATTAAATATCTGAACGAATATCTGAATCGAGAACTGATGGGTTTGGTTCGGCTCTCGGTTTTAAACCAAAAACTGAAAAACCTAATCTCCCTAATTTTTTTTTTAACTTAAATAAGCCAATTTTTTTTTCTAAATAAATTTGCTATTTCTAATTTAAAGCCAAAGCCCAATTTAATCAAATTAACTTGAGTTTTACCAAAATCTCTTATTCTACCGTAATGCCATTCTAGAGAAATCAAATTGGAAGCTTAGCTGAGTCTCTCTTCATTATCGTGAGCTCGTTATCTTCCTCTTCCTGTAATTTTAACAACCAAATCTATAAAGAATTCAACAAATAGAGGCGCCAAAGATATCACATGATTGAACTATATTATTTTGTAAGAACTAAAATTGAACATGTCATTACTTGAATTTAGCATTGTTATAAATATTAAAAAAATTAATTATTGTACGAAAATCAGGGAACCAAACCGAACTGTATGGAACCAAACACGAACGGTCTCATAATTAAATTTGGATCCGACAGTTCCACTTATTAAATACTCGAGAATTTGGATTTGGTTTCGGTTCTCTTTAGAACCGAACCGAATTGGACCTTGTCCAGCCCTATCTGGAATTGATTGCAATTCACAAATATTGTTACTTAAATTAATATTATTGATGCTAAATAACACTCTAAATTAAGAGTATTTTCAATAAACTCTCTAAATACAAAATATTTTGTATTTTAGAGAGTCGATATTTAAAATAAGTTTCAAAAGATTATATATATATAATCTGAAAATCACACCACTCTACCCAACCTTACCTTCCAAAAAAATTTCAGATATTAAAAACTGGAAATCACACCCCCTATCCATGGATCCACCTACCCCCTACCCTGCAAAAGATTTTCAAAAATTTAAAATATCGAGTTGCTGACATGTCATCCGTGATTAATTGTGATCAAATTTGTATTCAGTGTGACTGTCTGTGACCAAGTCAATCTTAATTGCAACATGGTATGTGATCAAGTCACAACCAATCACAATTAAGCACGAAGACACGCCCGTGTCTCCGTTAACAACCATTCACAATTGATCACAATTAACACATAATTGGTCACAATCAGTCACAATTAACACGTATTTGATCACAAATGGTCACCCTATACAAATCCGCTTACACCACGAATAAGCACTACAATCCACCACCAGTCATTACTACCATAACCTCCAATGCACCACCACTACCACATTCAAATCAAATTTACGATCAACACCATCAAGAAAATCAGGAAGACCAATTTCGATCAAACATAAACAAAATGTGGTGGCATACAATTACGGATTATGCTACGAAGTATTGCAATAACTCAACACATTGAAGCCGAATGTTGTTAAATTGTAGTCTCCTATATCCGCACTAACTAGCTGGACAAAAACTTCATTTAGTTTAATACAACGGCGGCATTCAAGCTTCAAATCAAACAGTTGTATTCTTCGAGGCTCGAGCAATTGAAGATCAAATTCCTAATTTCAGTAGTTAAAAAGTAAAAATTCAATCAGCATATCAAAATCAACAAGTTAACATAACAAAGGGGGCTGATTAGCTACGGAACATGGAGGGTTGTCAAAAGAAAATTGAATTCACCTCATGGCTAATCCTGCTAGCTGCTGCAATAGCTGACTGGGTTCCCCAATTCGTGGTCAAGAATTGCCGGTGGAGGCAAAACAACCAGTGGCGACTGGTTTAGACTCTAGGGCTCAAATCGAACCGAAACAGGTGTTGATTGTTGTCCTACGGGACTTCACGGGCGAAGGTGGCGAAGCAGCTGTGGACTCACAGGGAAGGAGATGGTTGTGTTGGGGCGAAGCGGCTACGAGGGAGGGGGGAGAGAATGAGGTGGAGGACGCGATGAATCAAAATGGTGAGTGGAGGTGCCGGATGTGAATGATTTTTCCACTAACAGAACAGGCCTCTACCGAAGGGTTGGTGAGTAGATAGGGGTGATGAAGACAGAGAGAAAGTAGAGATAGTATGAAGATGGGGTTTGAAATGAATTGGGGGTGCGTGGGTGAATCTGTTAGGTTTAATTAAATCTTTATTAATTAATAATTATTAAATCCTATTTACCACCAGATTTTTGAATTGTAAACTTTATCCACTTATTTTTGAATTGTAATCTTGAAAAGAAGGGGTTTAGGTAAGGTAAAATTACACAAAATCCTACCTTTAAACTTTCAAATTCAAATATAAGGTATAAAACTATTTTTTTCATAAATCAGGTGAAAAATTAAATTTATAATAATTATAAAATTAAATTAATTATATACCTAACCCATCTATCCACCCACCAC
>CAIGRO010154430.1:0-14397 GCA_903798355.1 Fraxinus baroniana | reverse complement strand
CACCCATTTTTTATCTTTGCAATCAAACGGACCCTAAGAGTCTGTTTGGTAGAGATTAAAATCGGATTAAAATTGAAAAAATAGTCGTTATTGTTGACTTTTATTAGACGTGTGAGATCCAATAACGGCTATATTTTCAATTTTAATTGTTACCAAACGGGCTCTAAAAGTCAAAATAATTTTTATCCATATATGTTAAGAGACTATAAGTATTTTACTTATTCATTACTCACTTTTTTCCTGTTACTTAAAAGTAAATCTTTTAGGCTTAGCCAAACATGCTTTAGTCCACAATCCACACCGCCCGCCCGATTTCTCGGTTCGGATATCCATACCCGCAACAGCAAATAGGGTTTCTGCTTCTCTCTCTACACTCCAGTAAGTTCCATTGTACTTGAAGATGCATATGCCATCTGTACATACATATAGAAAATATAATAATGCTGTTTACATAATTTCATTTTCATCTAGATTAATCTTAAGGGAAGAAGAAGTGAAGAATAGAGAGGAAACTAATATATGGCGAAGACAAAACCAGGCAAGAAGGACCTCGATTCTTACGCTATCAAAGGCACCAACAAAATCGTCAGACGTATAAATCACACACTCTCTTTCAATTTTACTTCTTCTTTTTTTTTCATATTTAAATCACTACACAGTCATGTGAATTCAGTCTTAATTTTCTTTACTTTCTTTTTACTTAATTTAGTGAGAGGAAGAGACCTATGATGCTATTGCATACCGTGAGATGAGTACTTTCTTTTTGCCGCGTCTGGGGAGGGAGGATGGTGTTTTCGGTGATGTGTAACAACCACTTTGGGCAAAAGTCATCCTTAAAATTGGGCTTGTAAGGGGAGGTGCCCAGAGTGCCTGTAAACCCACAAGGCAGCTGTTCAGGAGCGACGTGGGATACTATTAGATTGTTAAATGGGGTGATCTGAGTTGGTTGCATTAATATTTGAGTTCCTAAAAAAATGCGGCTAAAAGTGCTTATATACCCACAAGTCAGGCATTTTAGAAGCAACGTGGGATACAATTATATCATTAAGTGGGGTGGTTTGAGTAGGTTGCATTAACATTGAGTTCCTGAAAGAAAATGTCCAAAATGTTTATAATCCCATGGATAGACGGGCCCAAAGTGCTTATAAACCCAAAAGTCATGACTTTGACAAGCCATTTGGTATACAATTAGATTGTTACACGGGGGTTTTTGAGTAGGTGCATTAATATTGGAATTCCTGAAAGAAATGCCCCAATTAAACATTGCTGAAAAACAATTTTTTTTGTGTTGACGATCTGGTAAATTGCATGTAAAAAATGCATTGTTCATTCAGCCCTTGTTTGGTTTTAGTAAATCTAATTTTTAGTAAATTTTGATAAAAGTTAATGAAATATGTGGTTGAAAAGTTGTGCGTCCCTTGAAATATATGGTTAACGTTAATTTTTAATTTTTAGATTTTTATCAATCTAAACCAAACAGTTAGTGCTTGTAATCAAGAATCGTGTACTGAAACAAAGACTAATGGTTCTCGTTTGTCACGTGGTCTCTATACTATAAATTCATATTCAGAATTTCAATATCATAATGCCAACAAAAAAAAATGTACACATGTTTAGGGGTAAACAGATAACCATAGATGATAGCCAGAACAACTTTATGAGTGGCTGTTATGTATCATATTGATCTAATTTGAAACTCAATCAAGTATCCTCATCCATCGCAATGTCCAAGCTTGATTTTGTTCCCATTCCAGTTTCTAATTCTTCCAGAGCGATTCAGCTGTGTGAGCATTATATATAACTTATTGTCACATTTGCAAGAGGCATCAACAATGTTAAAGATGGAACTTAAGGTTGGGAAACAATATATGGTGGAGTAACTTAGTTCTGATTGTGCAACTGCTGCTAGTTGCAATCAGTGAGGAACAGTGTACATAATGAACACTTGTCAAATGGTAATCATGTAAAAATAAAGGTCGCCAACCATTCCATTCACCTCTCATATTCCTTATTTCCTTTTCGAGATTCGAAGTAGATGGGTTTTTGACATCACAAAGCTCGATTGTCAAAAAATCTTAATACCAATGTAATTTGCTCTCTCCAGGATGTCCTCAGGCTTCATTAATGGTGATACAGAATTTCAAATTATAATTTTCTTTGCATGTGATTTTGGTAGAATTTGCAGAAACCTCAACAGCTTCCACATTAATCACCTTCATGAACCCTAGAAAATTACCTTGATTTTATGGATCATAACTCTTGTTTTATAAGTTAGCGCCTGAGCACTATTATTTTAGACTTGTAATAGTTATTGATTGTTCTCGACTTCTGCTTGATGTAACTTTTCCTTCAGTTTGTCACTGGTTCATTAGAGCGTCACAATACTCAACGATGCTACAATGAAGTGAGCATGGATCCTTGTCTAAATGATTTAGAAAAACACAATTCTCCCTATTGCTAACCTTTTCATGCTATGAAAATTTTCAACAGCTAATGCATTAGACACAACATCTTGTTAGTTTGCTTCTAAAACAGAAATATGACAGAAATTAAGCAACATCCTTTAAAAAGTGATTTTTCCAACCAACAATTATTGAACTATGGTGGTTGAATGCAGCTAGGGTGATTCAGGTTGTGACTCAGCACTTTGGGAGGTCAAAGTCATCTTGACCAGCATCATATAGGTGCACCAGATTTCATCTTATTGATTGATAGAACGCTTGCTTATTTGTTAATATTATCCTGGATAATATTCTATATAAAGAAGTATTAAATTCTCCAAGCTCAACTATTGGAGTTTGTCGGTGAGATGTTCTTCACAGACGCAAGTAGCAACATTTGATCTTGATGGAGGCATATTCATGTTACATACATACTTTTTCTTGAAAATGCATTAATGATTTTTGGGTTGACATTAAATATTTAAGAATCTTATACATCTGAAAAAAAATGTAATCAAAAGTAACTTAGAAAATATAAATAACTAATGACTAAATTTCCTCTACCTGAAAAAAGTAGGGATAAAAATGGGATTAGTGTATACTTGTTAGGAGAAGTAAAATAATTCTAAACTTAAATTTTAAAATTTAACATGTATGTTTAATCTATGAAATTTAATTTTCAAATTTTAATTAACTGAAAATTATGAAGTGGAGTCCTCAAAATCAAGTAAAGAGTAACATGGAAGCAGGACTTAGATTTTGTTGTGTAGTTCACTTTTTTGTTGAAATATATAGTAGCAAGAATTTTCAGGTTTTTCTCAGCATCCCTTCAAGTTCTAAACTTGTGCTATACACAAGTTAAAGAATTTGTATGTGGAAGTTGACTGCTGGATTATATGAGAACATTATTAGCTTGCTTTTGGGTTTCAAGTTGAGGTTTTCTTCCCAAGAAACGCATTTATACTCATATGTATACATTCATGCAAATATACACACTAGCACACTTGTGGTGATAATTTGACTCCCTTTAAGCTCATTACTCTCTCTCTCTCTCTCTCTCTCATGCACATCTACATGCGTACTGGCCCAATTACACAAAGTGACTCTCAACAGGGATGAAACTTGGGAATTCTGGAGTTTTTTGGATCATGGCCTAGAGATGGCTTGTCCGTGTTTATTTCTCATAATTTCTTTCAATAATATAATTTACTAGTACATATGCATATCTATGATGGTACCTAAGTACTTGTTTTTACATGTTTGGTTGATTGGCTCTTCGTTGATATTTATATGCTCACCCACGCACTAATATGTTGGCTAACAAAATATATCCTTTCATGGAGAATCTATATCAATGACATGTCTAACTAGTGTAATAAAGTCCTCCATTTTGCATAGTTTGCTGGAGTTAGATTTTTGAAGTATGTAGAAATTGGGTGTTTATGTAGCTGGAGATTGTGTATTGATGAGACCATCGGACTCGGACAAGCCTCCTTACGTGGCAAGAGTTGAGAAGATTGAGGCTGACCACCGGAACAATATTAAAGTACGAGTGAGGTGGTACTACCGCCCCGAGGAGTCTATTGGAGGTCGAAGGCAGTTCCATGGTGCCAAGGAACTCTTCTTGTCAGACCACTATGATATGCAAAGTGCTCACACTATTGAAGGCAAGTGCATTGTGCACACTTTCAAGAGCTACACCAAGCTCGAGAATGTGGGGGCTGAGGATTACTTTTGTAGATTTGAGTACAAGGCTGCTACTGGAGGGTTCACTCCAGACCGCGTTGCTGTGTGAGTTTGCAGAATTTGGGTGACTCATATTGAAGTGTGGATTATATTATTTTTTCTATCTTTTGTCATTATACTCTCTGTGATTTTATGTTTCTATAGGTATTGCAAGTGTGAGATGCCTTATAATCCAGATGATCTCATGGTGCAGTGTGAAGAGTGCAAGGACTGGTATGTACGCTTAATTTATATGTTTCATACGCATATTATATGTGTTCTTTCTCTAAATAAAATGGGCTGTGATGTACTTCTACCCACTCATTTAAACCAAAGCAGGGATGCTGAAGTGAAATTTCTTCTATAATGATGTATCTTTTGGTACCCATTTATTGTGTTCATGTTGCTGGACCCGGAATTGGAAGAGTTAAAGTTAGTAAATTGGTGTCATGATGTTTGGAATAAGACTTATCTAGTTTATGAAATTCTTCTTTTTCTTGTCCTTGTGAACATGTTTGATGCATGAAATCAGTTTTAGGGAACTAAATCATGTAGTTATCATTGAATGCAGAGAGAAAAATCTGTACCTTAAAACATACTTATTTTGTTTACTTTTATAACCATAAATATAAGCATAAATGTTAATAAACACGAAACTTTGAGAAGAGGAAGAAAGAAAAACATCATATGTAGATAGATGAACCTGATGTGATTAGAGAACCAAAGAGAACAATTTTCCACATTGCTGAACTATTCGAGAAACACAATTTTATTGTCAATCCATCAAATATGCCCCCATTTTCAGAATGACTGAATATCGGACTTTAGGATGTCTTATGATTTGGTGTCAGCGAATATGTACTTTAAAAAGTTCTTACCGACTTATAGGAATGGATAGAAATATAGTCAAAGTGATTTCATCCTTGTTAGGAAGGTAGATAGGTCACTTTGTGAGTTTGTAAGATAATTCCTAGTCTAACTACATACCATTGATAGCAATGGATGTAATATTAAGAAATAGAAAAGTACCAAAGAGGTTTGAGTTCACAGAAACAAGGCAGTGAAACTGTAGTTAACATGATACGAAATGAAGTGCCAAGTTGCATTTAAAACCTTATAAATCATTCAATCTAAATTTTAAGTATTTTTTTTTAATCTATTTGGCACTTTCTGCTGTCCTCAATTGGGTGTTGTTGCCTTGGATAAGAACTTCATGTGCTGACCAGAAAATTGGTTTGAGATTTCTGGCTCAGTGGTAATTTATATTTTATAGAATTTTGAGGATTCGCGAATGATGTGTTGGGAATGTGGGCAGTTGTGAAATACTCCTTGTCGATAATTTTGCTTATGTTGAATTTGCTTCTAGGAATTATATTCTACTTATTTTGCTTTTTTGTTCTGGGGGTAACTCAAAATACTTATCTTATTACAGATCGTTGTTACCGAACTGTATTTAATATGCCTGTGTACTTTGATATTGATAGTGGTTTTCAATGCGTATGTTTCTGTTGCAGGTTTCATCCTTCTTGCATGGGTATGACCATTGAAGAAGCAAAGAAATTGGAGCATTTCTTGTGTTCTGACTGTTCATCTGAAGATGATGCCAAACGGTCTTTGAACTCATTCCCTGTATCACCAGCTGTCGAGGCCAAGGTAAACGTGCATTTTTCTATTCTCATGCCGTTGGACATGAAAACGATTTTCTATTATATGGTTGGAACTGTTTTTCTTTCTTTGTAAACTTGGCGGTCACCGCATTTGGATGGCTACATATTGTGTTATTTAAAAGCTTATGCATCAACCATAACTTCAGGAGCTTTACTAATAAGAAGTCTATTAGAGCTATCTTTAAGCTAGAAGAATCATTAGTTCAACAAAAGCCGGACCATAGAAACACTGTCTATTTAAGTTGCAGCAATATACAGTAAAAAAGATGTTACTAGGAGATAAACTTGTCCAAGTACATTTTTGGAGGCAATCCCAGTATCCCAACAACTTTGGGAAAACTAAATGTAGGCTTCAACTGGTTTGCCACCAAGGAGATGTCCTCAGGCACCAAGTTACTCAGACCCAAGCCCCTAGCTTTAACCTCAGTAACCAACTCAATCTACTATTATCCTTCCGTCCTTGTCCATGCCCTTTCGAAGAAAATCCTGCACTACATGTTCGATTCTCTTTGCCTCACTGGATTTTGGATGAAGAAAAATAATACAAGGGGATACTATAGACAATATCAAGAGAAGGTAACTCAACCCTTTGATTGGTAAAGTGCCTCTGTATATATGATCCTCTCAACTATGGGTTCCAAGAGTCTAACTTTTGGATTACTTACTTTTTTTTCTTGAAAGGGAATTAAATATTTTATTAATCAATGCATAATACACAGAGAGTGTATAATCATTTTAAATCAGAAAGTAACGACATGAAATTAGGTAGCCCATCTATATGCCTAATGGCCGCAACATTAAACCAAATATACAATGTTAGATAAAACAATTCCCTAATCTGTGCTGTTGTTCGTGATTGGTCTTCAAAACAGCGACTGTTTCTCTCCACATGCACCAAATGATGCAGCCCAAAATAAGGTCTCATACAAGTTTACTATCCTTATCTCGAAACTTTATCCTCCATGCCTTTAATATGTTGTCCATAAGCCTTGACAATACCCAATTCATGTGTTGCGATGCCAAAATATTGTTCCACGGTAAGCGAGCGGCATAACAGTGAAGAAACAAGTGGTCAATCGTCTTTCCGTCCCTCTTACACATATAGCACCACTCTGTAACATAGAAACCCTCAATTCATGTGTTGAGACACCAAAATATCGTTCCACAGTAAACGGACAGTATCACAATGAAGGAACAAGTGGTCAATTGTCTCCCCATCCCTCTTACACATATAACCCCACTCTGTAACATAGAAACCCCTTGTTCGAAGGTTATCCACCATTAACATCTGTTCTTTGACCATCGTCCAAAGTAAAAATGCCACTTGTGGGAGCAATTTACATTTTCAAATCTTCCAGAGGAATGAATTTTCTTCAAGTCTCAATAAGGATCTAAAATAAGTGCGAACTGAAAAGATACCATCACGTGTTAATCTCCACCTGCTACGATCATCATCTCCTACACTGATATGAACCTCGTATAAAGATGTCAAAAAACAGTGCATAATCATCTAATTCCCAATCTTGCAAGCCCCTATAAAAAACAATGTTCCAATTGGAGCTCCCATTATGAAAATCTAAGACATCATTCACCATGGCAGATGATTCCAATGTAATATGATACAAAGAAGGAAATCCCAATTTAAGCGGTTGATGTCAACAACAATAATATTCCCAAAAACTGATGGAATTATCATTCCCCACTACATAAGAACTTTTGGATTACTTCCTAAAGGTACATCTATACAAGTCATAGGATACTCTTGCACTATGCTCCTTGCTTTTGACACAAATTGGATTGATTCTAATCGTTAACAGATATATCTTCAAATTTCTCTTCTCCAAATTTATTTTCAAACTGGTACCGGTTCAAATATCCTTGGGCTTGCCATTATTATAACCAGAAAAATAACAAGTCTTGAAATGGCCTATTAATGCAAAACGACTGATGATGCATTCTCCATCTTTCCTATACCCTTTTTCTTCCATGACCTTATTCAAAATCTTCCAATTTTCCGGGTCATATACCGTCTCAAAATTTCAATGTCTTAAACCACACACTCCACCACTTCTGTGTGTTGATGTCAATTCCTTTGAGTCTACTACCCACCCCTTTATGCTTCTCATCAGTTGTCACACTGTCTACAATTAGAGCTGCATCATGAATTTACCTGCCTGCAATAAAAAGACTCTACAACAAATTAAGATTTTTCTTATTAAATTTGGAGTAACATGAATCCTGTTTTCATTCCCATCATTCATTGGTAGATACAGTAAGTTAGTCCATGACCAAGGCTAAAAGATAAAAATTTAAGACAGAATATTGGTGCAAGTTCGTACTAGGGAATTCTCAAATGCTGCCACTACATCTTTGCTTGTGAGTGCTCCACCACACATCCTTGATAATATATTTTTTAGGACAATACTTCTCTAGGCATCCTATTACAGGTTTTTTCTAAATCAATAAAAACTACATGCAGATCTAAGATTTGACAAAGTTTCATGTTGGCTGTCTGAGGCATGAGCGTAGTAGTTTGACAACAAACAAGAAAAGAAAGGGGATCAAAGAAGGGAAGAAATTAGGACAAAAAATAAATCAATTTGTTCATATATTCAAGGGTGCCTATTACAATGAATAATCCCTAATATTAAGCATTTGATCAAAAATCAATAGTACTTATAATAAATGAGAATTTATCAAAATATTAAAAGTAATCTAATCTAATTTAAACAAATATAAATTAAATTAAACTATATTTTTAAAATCTTATCTAATTTTTATTTTTATTTATCCCCATAACTGTCAACCTACATATCACAACCATCTTCCTTATCTAGGCTTTGGACCGGGTACGAACAACAAGGGTAGAGTTCCACAAATAGCACTTTGATAATGATTAATGGTATCATAAAGCTCTGTACTCGACATATTAGCTGGAACTTTCTCTTTATTTTTTTCATGCTCGTCATGAGGCTAACACATCGAAAGTCCTTTATTTTCAAAAGTGGCTCCTGGATGCAAGTGTAACAAAACAGAATTAAAGTATGCTTCCCCACAATCTAATTGGCATAAAATTCTGCAAAATCTTTAGACAGAATGGCCATCACCATATTTCCACAATATCAAAAAGAAAGTCATGTTGACTTGTACATTTTCTTCATCCTCTAAAGGCATTTAAATTCAACTTCCATCGATATATTCTTGTAATTAANAAGTTTAAAAAAGTTGTCTTGCATGCATGATTTGGGGTGCTGAAATGTCAAAACAAGAAGCAGTTGCGATCCTCGGTTGTAGGGGAGTTGAAATTGGTGCTCCCACTTTTATGGACAATCGCTTGTTGGACTTGGTGGATCTGCAAGCAACAAAATTGTCTTATCATAGATTTGCATATATTAACTATGTACTCATTTGTGCAGAAACTGTGTTAATGAAATTAACCCTGAGGGGTTACTCAATTGGCCAGACCTTGGGTTTGCTCCCCAATGGTCATCCGTTCGAGTCCCCTCATGCCACTGAAGTAAGTACCCGACCGTAAACTGCAGGGTCCTGTGGGATTAGTCGAGATTTGCGTAAGCTGGCCCGAACATTCCACGGTTATTAAAAAAAAAGAAAAAAAAAAAAAACTGTTTTAAATGAAATTTTTTGATTTCCATTCTTTATGGTATTATATGGAACTCCCGATCAGGAGCTGATGGAAGATTTCTGACTTTTTCCATGGGGATGCAAGTTGAGTATATATGTTCAAACATTTCTAAGGGTGTGAATGTTGAGGCAACTAAGAGAAAATTCTTGATGCTTTTGTTCCATTCCTCAACCTACGTTAGGGGCTAGCTTATCATTTTCGAAATCAAATGGTAGATGCAAATCTTGAATTTTTAAGTTCTGAAGATGGTTTATCTTCGAAATATCAGGTTCTTAATTGTTTTTACTGACTTGAGGGCGTTCAGATATTGAAGAGAATATGTGAAATAATTGTGGGAATATTCCCAAGTGAAACTAGTGTATTGTCTTTTAATGCTTGCATATTTTCATATTGTCTTGACAAGACCTATTGTTTTATTGATAGGTGGAGCCGAAGCGCAGAAAGAGATGACAGATGGATCTTAATGCATTATTGGGGTACCCAATTTCTTTCATATTAGCTCCCGTCTTGCTGTTGTGATGTGGAACTGTACAGTACACAGGAAATACTGTGTTTGCCAAAAATTCAGCATCTTTTCTCAGTTGACTGATAATTTTGTTATCTATCAATATATGTATGCCTAGACTAGAAGATGATTGCTCTTCTTTGTTGTCTGCAGGAATACACTACTTGAGACCCAATTCTTTATAAATGGACATTGTGTGTTACCTTGGCACACAAGTTTTTAAACCAATCACCCCAAATGAAAAAATAAAATAAAAATGAATTTACATGTTTTGATGTATCATAAAATCTTCAAGTTCTTTGATGTAATTGTCTGTTTCTTCTTGAACTCTCGGTTTCTATTGAGAAATTGAGAAGTGAAGAGATGCAAGGACAGGTGAGATGAAACTGGACGACTTGTTAGCTAAGGGCTCCATGAGTTAATGGAGAATCAGATGAAAAAAAAAAAACAAAAAAACAAAAAATACATACGAAAGACAAGGATTGTGGTTTTACTAGAAAGGACTTCTTTAAACTGTCTTTTTAGAGGTGTTCAGTGGCATTCGCAGAGCTTCTTTGTTTATTGCCTGGTTCCTTGGCAATGGCGGGTGGATATTGCCAATTTGGCCAATCGAAAAAGAAATATTTATGGTTTTCTAGGCACATGATTCGCGGTTCATGTTTCAGATAGGAACCAACATTCGGCTTTTTATGCCCTTTGTTAAGTAATGGTTTGGTCGACTTTCTTGGCTGAAGCATCTTGTACCTTTCTGGATCTTGCTTGTGTATATATTACTATAATCTACTTCGAAATAACTTGTAACGACCTTATTTTATTTATTATTACAATCTATTAGTCTATATTTGTCTGAGTCCAGGTGATCTAAGTTGTGTGTACCTTTCTACAACAGGCTTGTTCGGCTAGGAAAGAACAAGTGGTGTCTTTACTCGGTGGATGTAGCCCCTATCAATTTTTCGTTCATCAGTATTTACCACGTGAGGAGTGCAAACCAGCCAAAATGATGCTAATATGTGGACTACTTTATTTCTCTTGCAATAATGAAGCAGTTAGAGCTTCACTCGACATCAAATAGCAAAGATAAAATGTCTTTCAAAATGATCTTGCTATGGGTACATAGCAAGATTCATAGAGGTTAACATAATAGTCAAATGGCAGCCCTCTATTGGGGGCTATTAAGTCAAATATTATGTGTACTTTTATGTATACATAGCATAATTCCTTTCAAAATCCTTACAGTCGGTGAAAATTGAAAATCCTTCAAACATTGAAGTACTTGGACAGGGTTACATTTCAACGCAGTAAAAAGGAATTTAAATTCTTTTACTTTTTGTTTAAAAATAATTCTAAATGTACATTTTTTGATTGACGTTTTTTACATTGCCTTTGTTTTTTGAGAATTGTGGGTGGAAAAACTGTTTTTTCAAATGAGTGGTGTAGTTTAAATTAAAGTTTAACTTTGATTTTTAAATTATATAAATAGAATTATAATCTAAATCAAATAAGTACTTGTTCCAAATTTACTATTAGAAATGGTAGGTATGTGAGTTTGACATGTTAATTCAACTCAAAAATTGATGGCGAAAGTTACCGAGACTACTTGCGTAACTCAAATGTCCGGATTAAGACATTTGGTATCAACTGGTGAAAAAGTTCACAGGTTGAGGACCAACATTGCAAATTACAAATAAATATTTAGCGACTTGGATAAAACTTCTTAAGGTTGAGTGACCTAGTTGAGACTTTTCTCAAACTTGGGTGACTTTCAATGAAATTTATCCACGCCTCTTTCCGTTTTTCGCTTCCGTTTCTCACTGACTTCTGCATCCGAGTAATGTATGTCTCAGTGACTTTCGCATAGTGTCCTTTCTTTATTTTTGTTTTATTTAATGAATTCAGTTCGGCTTCATCAATTTATTCTTGAAATGCTATTTATTTGATTTAAAGGAGCAGTGCAGTTGGTGGGCTAAATTTGAGAGAATTAAAATGTGATTTTGCTATTGATTTGATGGGGAACGATGACAATGATCGCTTCGTATTTAACATAACAAGTTTGCAGATTGGGTAATTGTTTTCTGCCTCTCTCAATTTTTCGACCTATATGCGTTTATGAATGAATTTGCAATTGATTCAATACTTAGATGTAATGTTCTTTGGTTTTCTAATTAATAATCAGATGCGTGTGTGAATGTAAGTGTTGTTTGCCTTTTTGCAAAACTGATTTATAATTTGATGAGCAATATTCAATTTTGTTGGTATTGACGTGGGAGAACAGAACACAAGGGATACAGATTTTTTGACAAATAAATTTTTTTGATGGAAAGGAATTGGGTCGCCAAATTTGGAAATAAGAAAATTCAAGATGAATGGAATTAACTATAAACAAATTTTTTTATGTAGAACCGCAGGCATTGACATCAATGACAAATGAGTTGCGAACATGCAATCATATTTTCCATATTTTTGATTGATATCGAGAATTTGTATATTGTTTTCTAGACTCCAAGCTCGTAGGATTGATTATTCTATGCTATATTTTTAGTGTCAATACTTAGATTATAGCAATATGTCGTGCAGGGATTTGCAGTCTTACCTTTCACATCTTAGCCTATTTCTGGCCCCCGAAAGCAAAAAATTCTATTTCTTGGTCGACAATCAGCCATGGGTGAAAGATCTTGTGTCACGGCCTACACGTTTTTGGCAATTGATGGTCACTAAGGTTGCTGAAAAACACTTCTCTCCTTGGAATGAATTGCACTGCTTTTAAGTTAACCACTACATGCTATAAGATTAACTTTCCTGATTATACAACAGTCCAGGTTGTCCCCTTTTGCAAATTCTAAAGTGAAGGAGAGGATGGACATAGGAGAACTTAATGAGCTACAGGCTATTTCTCAATCAAACACAAGTCATTTGGAAAAATTCAAAAAGTGGTTCTTATTGCTTGATGTTGCGACATCATCCAGGAAGAGTGCTTTGCTACCTGTGAAGAAGCTCGGGAATTCTTTGATTACTAATAGCAAGTTGCATAGAACCTTGTATGGCTTTATTGTCTTTGAGGTTGCATGGAGTGATGTACGTGGTATTAACTATTTCAATGAGCTTCAGGTAGGTAGTATCATAGCGATCCATTTATGTCATAGTTTGCACTCCGGTGCTCAAATTCTGTCTCTATTTGCTTATGCCATGTGCAGACTGATACATCACTTGTAACAGAGACTAAATTTATGAGAAGATGGGAGTTTGATAGTGTAGCACAGTCTGCTGGATGCATATCTTCATGGTTCCCCGGGACATGCAATGAGCAGATTCTATTGAAAGATTATTTAGATGCTACAATAGGTATTCTTTCTCAAATATGATTTAGCATGAAAAGGACAAAAAGCACTCATTGTCAAATGGCATCACCGCATCAGTACCTGAATATAGGCCTGGTTGATTGAACTGACATGAAATGTGGACATAAATATTCTAATAATTCAAATTACTCGTAACAAAGAAAGTTAAGCTATCTGCATCTTTTTGTTTCCGGCACATATTGTGTGCATACATCTGTATTTACTTGTTTGAATCTATCTGTATACAACAGAGAAGGTGAAAAATTGGAGGTACAGTTTCTTCCTGACTGCAATTATAAGGCAATGCATAAGAAGCAACTTCGCTCTCTAGTTTTATTGAAATTCTAAACATTTTGAACAATCTTAATTTCATGTTTCTAAATAAATTCTGTCGAGGTTAAGTTAGGACAATACACTAATAACAGACTCTTGAAGTCTCTAGTCTCAAACTGTAGCCTGGTGATTACTAACAATTATATTTTCATTTTCATTAATAGAACTTAGCGAAGTGATGGGAGCAATGGTTAATGTCAGGTGCTGCATACATGTGCTCTAAAGTTTTGTGCTTTACCTTGTGAATTCCGTTGCTATCACTACGATCAGTAAGACACATTGGACATGCCTCAAGCATGCTCATTTTTTGAGGCTGTTCAATGCTCATGTAAGCATAAGCATTCCTCCCACACTTAATTACCCTAACACTGCATGAGACTTGCCTTTGGTTCTGTCAAAATGATATTGGCCAACTATTTGGTTTTGCTAAAAATAAGATTTTTTGTATATTTTGATATAAGATGATGAAATGTGTAGTTGAAAAGTAAATAAAAGTTGTAAATCCTATGAAATGTGTGGTTGAAAATAATTTTTTTTTTTTTTTTTTCCATTAAGTTGTTTTGAAATATATAGGAAATGGAGTAGCATTTAGTCAGGCAAGATCATTAGGAATTTAAGTTGATATAAAGGTATTTGTGCGAAGAAGTTGCTTGCTTGACCTTTGTGTTCCTTGTGAAAAAAGTGATATTCCTATTAATTTTGAATAATTTTTTTGTGTCTGTGCATTTATTAACCCCCCCCCCCCCCC
>CAIGRO010154386.1:0-11634 GCA_903798355.1 Fraxinus baroniana | reverse complement strand
ATGTTGACATGGTAATAAATATTTTAAAATCAGTCTTATCGAGTTCATATTAATTTTCACAATTCTTTCCAAATCCTCATATGTACCAAATCAACAACGGATTAAGTATGTCTAAAAGAGTTTGACAACCAAATAAATTATATTGACAAAAAAGTTATTCATCAACTATAGCTATATAGATACCATTATTTTCAAAAATAACTCTTCATAACAATGAACTATCAATCCCTATCATCACTAGGAGGAGAGCAAAACTTTTCCAATCCAAGAGACACGAGCAATCCACCTTCCTACTTTAGTGAGGAAACAACAGTACCAGAATCCTTCTTCAGGTGAATTGTCTCAATAAGAGCCTCAATTTCTTCCTGTGCTCGTTCAAACACATTTGGGCCTTTAACTTCACTGATTGGGGTACTCTCGTCAATATCATCACTCCTTCCATGAGTTTCCTTATGATGATGGTGTGGTGACTCCCCTTTGTGCATGAATGACTCAAATCTCTTCTTTCACCCGTTCAATAAGATTGGATCCGTTGACATCCTTCTCTGTCGATGTCAAAAAATGGCATAAGAATGGAATGACTTTAAATTCTTCATGAACCAAGCATGAATAAAAGAAACTATGAGGCAAGAAAAAGTAGACTCAAAATGTTGTATTGGCTCAAATAAGTAAGGCAAGAAAATCTAAGGATAATTCTCTCTATTTAGGTCAATCCTACAATTCTGAAACGCCCTCTAGTACCATCAGTCGAAGGAAAAGGCAAAGAATAACATGTCAAGAATACAAAAACAATAAGAATATGTCACATTGAAATGGCTGGTGCCATGATCTTGAAAGTAATTTCCTACCATGGAAGCATAAGTTAGACCAACATCATTTTGGCAACATTGATTAATAAGTACTCATGTCCAGTGTCCTAACCAAAACAATACTAAAATTTTCTGCAAAATTTACAACTAAATTTCAAGTTCATTTCCCAAGAATAATAGAATAAACCAAAAATAGGCAAGACAAGTTTTCCACCAATTTCTAGCTTGCAATAACCAATTTACGGGGACTTAAAAAGCTCTTCAATACCCTCAAGAATTTCTGTAGGCCATTATCTAACACTTATGATCAATACACTCTTTCTCTATTTTGCTATTACTAGTACCAACTACCATGTACAGACTTTAAAACATGTTGGTTAAAGCAGGTTCAACTTCAACTAAACAGGCATTATATCAAACACACTGACTAAACAATTGGACAATAATTGCATTTTCTGTTTTAGAAATTAAAGACGGTATCTTAATCACGTTACATTAGTTGCAGCGCACCTGTTGAGAGGATACTTGGATTTCTTATGCAATTGCAATAATGAACACCATCAATGACAGTTTTATGTGATTCCAGCTGGCTCATAACAGTTTTCTGTGATTCCATCTCCAGTGAAGGGAAGATAGGAGTACCGGGAGGAGTTAACAGCCTGAAAACATGAGAAAAATTTACTAAACGACAATAATAAGGACTTTGAATTCCCTTGCATTCAGATCACAACGAAAGTTGCAAATCCAATTAAGAAAAGTTATTTATGATTGCATTGAAAAGCGCACAGACTTTGCAACTCTTACAAGAAATAGGACAACATTTAGGAACAAAGTATGAGGAAGACACAATAAATAAGTAATGCTTCAGTTTAACTAAATTTTCGTAATGAACATAAAATTAAGTTTGAACTTCAATAGATTGTATATTAAGCCAATCTGGAATGAGCTTTAAGAAGAGGACTAACTTGCCACTTCTCTATGCATTATTATTAGCTTATTGAGCAGAGCTTTACAAACGCTAAAATGTGTCTCAAGATTGACTTGTTCAGCTAATGAACCAATTTAAATGAGTTATTTTATGGTAGCTTGGTTCATTTTTAAGCTCTAGGGGAGCTGATATGCCAACATCATCTATTCATTGGTAAAGGATCAGTTGCTCATAAAAACCGAAGTTGCCAAATTATTGATAAGCTGGTCAACCAATTTTACCAACAGAGAAAGACAAAAACCACAGATTTTGAAATTCGAATTGGCTGATCAATAGAAACTACTCATGAGCTTGCATACCTAAGGGACTCAAGAAAGCAGAGACAGACACTTCCATTACAGGGGTATTTCTTTGATTTGTTTTTCTTTATCAGTCCATATGCTAATTACTACAAGAATCTAATATGTCAGCACTATTACCGGATTAAAAGGCTTATCTGTTTTTTTTATTAACACGACAAGATGCACTATTATGTCAAATAGTTAAAAATTCCCAGAATAAAATCTAACAAATATATTCACCTGTCAAAAAAGAGAACCCAGAAAACACCCCCTTCAATCTTGCCGAAATCACCATATACAAAAAGACATTAAAAATTCAAATTTTAACTAATACCGATTCGAGAATCAAACTCATCAGAGTTCTGAAGAAGAAGAAGAAGAAGAAGAAGAAGATTATTCCGTTCCTTATCGCGTTTTCGCATCTCGCGAAACAATGTCATGTCCTCATCTTTGGTATCCTTCATCATTGGTGTTCTCAAACTCCCCATTTTCTCCCTCTCCGGTGCCCTAAAACTCATATTCATGCCAACAAATTCGAAAAAAGACCCAACAAATTCCGCGAACGACGCCGTCACCAATGGGTCGTCGATGTCGAAGAGAGCCAGCTCCAGTACTGACGCATCTCCTTCGTGGGCTTCGAGAAGGGAGAACCGGCATCCACAGGGAAGGAAGAGAGGGAAGAAAGAGAAATTGTGGGAGTGTAGTGTATTGAAAATGGCAATTCCCGTGTTTTGTAATTTTTCCCTGTTTTTACTTGAAAATGGCAAAACGATGTTTTTAATGTTTTCTATTTTGTATACAAATTTTTTGTCGTTTTTCAAAATGCGTTTTCGAAAATAAAAAAGGAAACGCATTTTCACTATTTTGGAAAATCGAAAACAGAAAACGATCCAAAACGCCCTAAATTTTTAAAGAACTGAGGTTTCCGGACTAAATTATTGTAGATTTGAAATGCTATTGTTTTACCGTCAGCAAAACCTCCCTAGTTAATCACATGCCCGCGCACAGCCGTGACCGCCGAACCCCTCCGCTGTCAGCACCAATTTCTTCCGCTTATCGGGAGCCTTGGAAGATCATGTCAGTTGGTATCACATTTTCAATTTCTTGATTTGAAGTTATTGGCTTCATTTCAATTTCTTGAAAAAGAATCCTAAAATCAAACTCTAGGGCTTATTTTATGAATTGGGATTTAAATTTTTAGCCTTTGGTGATCGACGGTAGTGCTGGGTCTAATGGCCAACGACACTTCAGAATCTCAATCTCAATCTCCTTCCGGTAAATTTCTCTCTACTCTTCGAAGAAAATCAGTCTTTCTCGGATTTAGAGATTCTTGTATCTGGTTTATATTTTAACTGATATTTGGTTTCTTAATTTTATTGCAAGACTTGAATGGAGGGAATAAGGAAACCAAAGACAAAACTATGGCCGATGAGTACAACGTCGATACTGCAGAAAATCTCGCAAATGAGGCAACGGTAAAGTACTTATTGTGTTTGTGCCATGAGGGTTTGTTTATTTGTTTTTCCCTATCAATTTTGTTTTTGGTTTGTTATAACTTAGCTTATTGTGTATGCATATTTTTCTTCCTCAGCGTTTGCCCATCACAGAGGCAATGCCAACATACGAACAACTTCTCGCCACGTTCCCCACTGCAGTAAGCCCCTTAACTGGACATACATGCCTTTCTTTGTCACAACTGTTTAAAATCACATTGTGATTATGGTTTTTCCACTTCCATAGAATTTTTGACAGGCACATTCATTGAAAATTATGAGAACAAACTTGCTTTGCTGGCTATAGTCATGTACTTTTGATATACTAGTTTTGGCCCGTGCAATGCACGGATGATGATATTTTTTGAGGTAATGTTAGTGCCTAATATTTAAGGGAAGGTAAAACTATTTTGAAACTTCGGTAAGTTTTCACATAATTCTTGTACAAATTGATCCCAAGGAATCATAAAGCCATGGTTTTATTTTTCCATTAGAGAAGATAAATTGAAGATAAAAATAGAACCAGATTGCTATTTCTCATATCATCAAATTATATAATTTAAGCTAAGCCTAAGAAGTTCATACATCAGTAATAGAAAAGGAAACAGAAATTCTACTTGTGAGCACATTTACCTGAATATTCTCTTTATAGTGAGGACAGACAAAATATTCAGGAGCTTCATGACCTTCAAATGTATACTCCTTGCGACCAGCCATATGTGCGCTTCTCGTTTTGTACCTTGAATATGACTTTCTAATTTATTTATGAAGAGATATTCCGGTGCCCTGATTTTTACTAATCATTGGGAGATGCCCTAAACTTTTGTCAATGACTTCTAAAACAGTGAATATTCGTGTTAGGGCTGTGTCAAATGTTGGATTTGCAATGGAAAGAAATCATTCAGTTTTCCATTAACTTGGAGTTTAAAAGCAGAATGTTAAACCAGAGAATCTTGCTAACATCCATGTCAGAATGATTACAACATAAACATTTCACATAATTTTGTGGAAAATAACATTCCCCATGTCTTTGTATGCACTTGGAACCTATTTCAGGTACGTGACAAAAAAATTACCAGCAGTTGTCTTATTGACAAGTCTGACTGCGACTTTCCATCTAAACATTCTGAAAATTGATAATCCAAAAATGAAGTTTACATGACGGACCTTAAACAAAAGAGTATAAAAGACACAAGTAGGTAAGTAGAGAAGATCTAAGGAGGCAAGATACTCTAAGGAAACCAGATAAAATAGAAAGTACTGCATGACCTAACATAAGTTTCAAATGAGACCAACTCTTATCCACTAGTTGCTTTCTCGCACATTATCTAGCTTACAACTACTGGATATTCATTTCTTTTTCCACTATCTCTGCTGTCAATTGCTACCATCTATGTACATTCCGTTTATATATCTATTTTGGGGTGAACAATGGTACACTATTTTCCTCTCGGGGTGGAAATTCCACACTAGCAGACTGTCAATATTTTGATACAAGTGACTCAATGAATGTAACTCTAGCTTAAACATGAAGCATCAATCTATCAAACGTTAGTGCTCGTCTTGAGGTTTTGGCCCAGAGAACTGAAATGAGAAACATATGAGAACAGGTATAAAACAACAAAAAACTTAAGTGTAAAGAAACATTAAGAGAACCACAAACCTTAAATTCCGCAGTCCCCACCAAAAGCAATAGAAAAACTTCTTAGAGAAGTCCTTGCGATCGACAACATGAGACTGAAAAGCATCAAGGAATATGCCAAAATCAAAGTCTGCAGGACTCTTTATTTCATTTGGTTCTAGTGGAGAAGAAATACTGAGAAATGAATAGTTTTCAAGGCAGTGTTCTCCACAATGTAAATTGTGTAAATTACAATCATTGTTATCACATGCATTGCGCCAACATTTATCTTTGCGTTCCATTGAGAACAAATACCAGAACGCTCCCAGTACCTGACAAATAAAATTAGCACTCTGTAAGCTTAGGGAACATGTGATATTGAGGAGCATAAATGAAGTGCAAATTTATCGTGTGATATCTAGCGCTCTCCTCCGTGCGCGCACGGAGAGTTTAGTGCTCTCCGTGCACACACAGAGTGATTTTTTTTTTTTTTTGTTTTTTTATTAAGAATCTTTTTGCTGAAGCCACATTTCTTCGAATCAATTTCTTGAAATTTAATATATCATCATATGTGAATTTTTTTTCTTATTTTCTATTAAGTTAGAGTAATAAATATATACTTAAATTTTTATTGAGTCAAACTCTCCGAGCACGCACGGAGAGTAAAATTCAGAATTTTTTATTTTCTTTCTAATTAATAATCACTACACATTTTTTTAACAAATTTAAAAATACATAATATTCACAATAAAACAATAATAATAATATAATAATATTAATAATACATCACTCCAACATAAATACACCATTAATTTAATTTTCATCCGCACACTTTCTCATCAATCGTCAACAAAATTCGAATCGAAAACATGATAGAGTTAAAACTATACATACCTCAAACTTCTTGGTGACATCATCAAAATTACCACAGTGTATTCTTAGCTTTTCTCTTGGGGAGGAATTCTTTTTAACTCGATTGGTCATTTCTCATGCTGATAACATAATATAAAATGAAAAAAAAATATTATTAGGAGTGTAAAAACTGAAATATATATTTCATTACGATGATGTAAGTATTTATATTCTTCCTAAAAAATGAAAAGATGCCCAATTTAGTAGGAATTTTGGGAGTGGCCCGTGAGTGCAGTCGGAGTGTGAAGAGCAAGACCAGAAAATAAAGTGTTGTAGCATTATAACTTATAAACAACTTACAAATCGTATTTTCTCACAAAAATCGTCTTCTTATGTTGTACGTTTTTTCCACTCTTTACTTCTTCTATTGCTTCTTCTTTGCCAAACGAGAAGACACCTCTGAAGTAGTATAGGAATTGGACATTGGTAATATTTCACATTTGTTTTCATGTATGGTAATCTTGTTTTACAAGAACACGTTTCTATTTGTAGATTTTGAACGATTTTAACTTCCAAATTTTTATTCTTTTGCATAGTCGGCCAATATACAGCCATACAAATGGGACTTCGAAATTACAAATGTTAGAAGGTTATGAATCAACATGAGAAACACAAATGCATGGTTTCCATAAAATACTTCATTCCAAGATGATAAGGTTGAATTATCTACAATTGAGGGCCCTAAGGAGTCCACATATTAATGGAACGAGTTGAACGGGTCAATCAACAAAAGGATATCCACGGTGAAGGGTAATATATAAATTAGCAACTTACATTAATTCATTTTGGACTCTAGCGCAACAGTCATATGTCAACAACAATTTCCCTTATCCAGATGAACAGTAAACCTCGAATAATGTCTCTAAGCATGTCCGGGTAAGCATAAAATGGGTCTGCATAAAACTTCATGGACAAGAAATATGAGAAAACTGTGTGGGAAACACAAATGCATGGTTTCCATATAATACGTCCTTCCGATGTGATAGGGTTTAGTAGTCAACAATTGAGACCATAAGGTAATATAAAAATTATCAACGTAGAAATTCATTTTGGATGATAGTGCTATAGTAATCTGTGAGTGATTTTTGGGAATGAACAGTGAATGCAAAAGTCTCTCTTTTAAGAGAGTAGTGATTAACAAGTCAAGATCGATGATGTGAGAATATATGTTTGTTCGTCGAACAATACTCGTATGGCACATGTATCAACATCCCTTACTTCAAACTTGAATTCCTACCAGCATTAGTATTTGTTGCATTTGATGGTTTATAGTATTTTGATCTTTTTGCCTCCCTGGGTTTTTTTGTTCATTAAATCAAAAGAACCTTAGACAAACCTGTTATTTTTGTTAGAATATTATTAATCAGAAAAGCATGAGTTTAGAATAGGCTTAGGGGCTTACTGGGGGTGATAATCATTTTTCGTACATCATTAGATAATGCCCATGTTCCCCAGACTTTACATTTTAGAGGAAATACACATGTCGGAAGCACTCGATAAGGATAAGGGTATAGGATCCTTTAAATCAAAGTGGATCCTTTATATTATTTTTGTTATTTAGGTATCGTATTAAATTGATTCCGAAATTTGTATTTAACATTACTAGACTTTAAATGAATTTCAAATTAAGTATAACAATTTGCAATTTAATTTGTTAGATATTTAAAGTTATATATACACCTAAAAATGCATCTAAAATGATCAGTATATAAATTTCTAAAGTAATTTTAAGTTTGTGAAATGTATCCACATACTCATGTCTAAATTTTGGATCCTTTTTAGCTATATATTCGTACCTTAAATTTTAGGGAAAAAAAGGAATCACTTCCTAGTACCCTTACCGAATAGCCACACCCGAGTCCAAGCAACATAGGACAATGCGTAGCTTCTTGCTATGTTTCATCATAACTCAAGCATATTAATTATAAGTGTTTGGCCTAACTCATTAAAGGACTTTCAGTGAAACTCCAGTATTATTCCATTTCCTATTTGGCTATTTATCTTAAAAATTACGCTGTCATGAAAAATGTATTGACTTTTCTCTTGGATAATGTTCTTTTGTGTATTTCTACTTCTGAATCTACCTTATTGCTTGTGTAGGCAAGATTCTGGAAACAGTATGTTGAAGCATTCATGGCTATAAACAATGATGATGCAACAAGACAAATATTTAGCCGCTGCTTGTTGAATTGTTTACAAGTTCCTCTTTGGTATACTTTCTTCGTTCCCTCATTCTTTTTTAGTTCAGTTTGGGCTCTAGGAGGGAGCTGGTTTTTGGTAAACTATAGCATTGTATTTTCTATGAGTCATACAATATTTATTTCAACCGTTCTTTTTGGTTGCAAGTGTCTAATCTGCCTTTTTGTTGCTATCTCTCGCAGGGGCAAGTTAAATTTATCTGCATGGTTTGTTTATCATGCATTATATTCTGTTAAAATATCATTCCATTATTTTTGTTTCAATTGCAGGCGATGTTACATCCGTTTCATTAGGAAAGTAAACGACAAGAAGGGAATAGAGGGTCAGTTGGAGACTAAGAAAGCTTTTGATTTCATGCTTAACTATGTTGGTAAGTTATATTCTTAATGGTCTTCCTAGAATGGTCATTGTTAAGTCCATTCTTACAACTTACTGTGGTAAAAATTCCTCTTGATAAAAGATCTGGCTGGCTTATTATGTGACTTGTAAAGTAATTTTGATCCGAGTTGCATATTATAATCGTGTGGTTATGGTGATGATAAGTAGCGCTGTAGATGAACTGAGATTCAAACAAACCTATTTGTATATGTTTGTTCACTTGTTTATGAGGGGTTTTAATCCATATTCACATTTACTGAGACTAAAATTTTGTTCATTAACAGTCATTGAACAAATGAGCTAGCTGATAATTCTGTTTCTTTTGTCAGTTCTTGGATAATGTACGTACTTATATATAATAGATTGTTTTAGTGGTGTTTATGGGTGGCACCTCCTTGTTGTCCATGTAATGAAATATACTGCTCAAAAAAAGTTTACTTCAAGATATAATTTGTTTTCCTGGACCTCTTGGAATTATCCTGTTTGGTGAATTTACGGTATCACGACTCTATAGTTTTTCACCTTTACTTTGAAATCCAATCAAACTGTTCTAATTATAATTGTTTTTACTTGGTGCTAACAGGTGAGGACATTGCATCTGGTCCTGTGTGGATCGAGTATATTGCATTTTTGAAAACTATGCCGGTTTGATTCTACACTACATGCATAAACAACCACGTTAACTGCTCCTATGTTTAATTTAGTATTTCTGTTTAATGCTCTTATAAGAGATGCTGCTGCAGGCCCAAACCACACTAGAAGAGTCACAAAGAATGACTGCCATTCGGAAGGCATACCAAAGGGCCATCGTTACTCCGACCCATCATGTTGAACAACTTTGGAAGGACTATGAAAATTTTGAGAATTCGGTTAGCCGTGCTCTGGTAAGACTTCATATGGTCTCAATTTAACTGGTTGGTTTGACATTTTATGCTGGACTGTATTTTTTAAACTTGTGTCAAGATTCATGTAAATAAGTTTGAAGCACTTGTTATGTAGGCCTGCAAAACACAACTTTTGTATTGACTTTTATTTTTTGAGACGGCTTCAATCTGCGTGTATTAGTTGGTAATTTACTTTGAAAAATTCTGCTTGTACATCAATTTTTATACATAAGGGGCTACACCCCCTCACATGGGGAGTGGGACCCACTGCATAAAATATTTTTTTATTTAAGCGAGTCCCACCCCCATGTGAGTGGGGTGTACACCACGATGTACATTGTGATGTACAAGTAGCAAAGTCGATTTACTTTTGCTTTCGAGTAACATGTGTCTTGCACAATGTCTTAAGAAGTGATTAGCATAGCTTGATTGTAAGTCTGATCGCTTCTATCTGCATTTGGAAGTTATTGGAGATAAATTATGCCAGCTAACTTCGCCACTTTTGACTTACTGTTATGTTATTATGTATACAGGGAAGTTCATTGGATGAATATCTAGTTTGATTCCTCATGACTGGATTATTTCTGCAATGATTAGGTTTTTTTGCTTAATTGTGTGTTGGGCTTCTTTAGCGTTCTAGTATTCTTTTTCATAGTTTCCCTCAATGAGTTTCCTTAACTTACTATCAGATTTTTTTGAACATCCCTAAGTTTCCCCTCTGGATTCCTTTACAACAAAATAGATATAAAAAAATAAATAAATTAAGACAGAGAAAAGAAAGATGCAGTTAAATAATTTGATAAATGTCCATGATCGGAACTCGGAAGTCACATGATATTTTCCATCATTGTTCATTGAAGACATTGCATGCTGACACTTACCTTAATTAGTAATGGCTTGCTCGAATATCTTGCAGGCAAAAGGACTGTTGTCTGAATATCAGCCAAAATATAACAGTGCGAGGGCTGTTTATAGGGAGCGTAAGAAGTATGTTGATGAAATTGACTGGAATATGCTTGCTGTTCCACCTTCTGGTTCTTCTAAGGTACTACCTTGCACCAAATTCTAGTACTTCTTGATACTTCTTCAAGGCTATTTGTATACTTAAAAATGCCATCCTGGTATGCATTGTTTAAAAAGGCGATTGTGAGGTGCACCTTGAGATGAGGTGCTGAGAATTAGCCTCGGGCTTACGCCTCTACTGATTGAGGCGCATGCCTCTCACCATGAGAGGCATGCTCCTCTTTTATGGCGTGTTGGATTGGGGGCCAACTATTTATTGAAAACCTACTTATTTTCTTAGATTGACCAGCCTTGGAAAGTCCTACTTGTGCTGGTTCTTAAATAATCAGCCGTACATGATAATAAAAAAGCCAACCCAAACTTAAACACAACACACGTAAAGCACGTAAAGCTTTCACACCAACTGTAGAACTGTTCACCATTCAGCCTTTTTTTTTTTTTTTTGGTTTCTTTCTTTCTTTATTATTATTATTATTATTTTGGTTTTTTCTTCTCCTGGCTGATTGACTATTGTCTTACCTTCTCATTTCTTCTTAGAAGAAAAAACCTAAAAAACCCATGATCGATACATGATACATGCATCCGCTAACTGGATGATATATTAATTGATTCTGAAATTAAACTTAATCATTATTGGAGAAAATAAAAGAGTCTTGAGATGGAACCTTTTTAAAATTGTTATTTTTATATTCTTTTGGCTCATGGGAGGCTTACGGCTCAAAGTGCCTCACCTCGCAAATGGAAATGCCTGAGTACCCAATTTTGCCTTTTTTTGCACTTTTGGTATGGTTGCTGTTGGGTGAGTTAGTTATTTGGTACATCGAAAAGTTCAATTCTTATTGCCTTTTATGTGCACCTAGATGAGAATTTGCAGCTTTGCACGAGTAGATTAAAGAACTAAGCGTATTACTTTGATTGACATTTTTGATTTTTGTAGCACGGATACTTCAATTAGGGTAGCGTGTCCGTTGGACACGAGTCGATACCGATACTTTTCGGACACTCTACCGTAATCATTTTTCGTTTTATATTAGAAATATTATATA
>CAIGRO010154374.1:0-12449 GCA_903798355.1 Fraxinus baroniana | reverse complement strand
TTTTGGAATAGTGATTAATGTAAGAATGTGTGGTAGAAAAGTGATGAATTTTTTTTATTTGTGTGTAATATTATTTTATTAGGAAAATGCGTGGTTGAAATAAAAAATGAAAATGAAAATAAGAATGAGAAATTAATGGGTGTCAACGGGGGCATATGTCCAAAGATCAGTAGTTAGAGTGATTCTACCTAGAAGTTTCTGAAAGTGGTTGTGAACCTTGAGGGGTTGCTCAATTGGTCAGGCTTTGAGTTTGCTCCCCAATGGTCACCAGTTTGAGTCCTCTCAGGACCATTGAGGTGAGTATCCAACCGTAAACTTCAGAGCCCCGTAGAATTAATCGAGGTGCGCGCAGTTGGGTCAGACATCCACGGTTATCAAAAAAAAAAAAGTTGTTGTGTTACTTCTTCTCACTTTTATAAAGATCAAAGACATTAGACCTCACTGTATTTCTTGACACAAGCTTAAACATTGGTTGCAACCGTTACAAAAGATCTCAAAATATTCTCGTTCAATCATATTTAAAGGAAAATTATGCATGATAACCATATTAGCAAAATCCATCATACTTTTCAATTGGTCATACTTGTGATTTTTAACTATGGCAGCAGCCTTTGGGGAACTTTTGAGAATGGATAGCATTTGTTGACCAATGTCACTTCTTACTACATTTAGAGCTCGTTTGGTATCGATTAAAATCCAATTAAAATTGAAAATATAGCCGTTATTGGGTCTCACTCATCTAATAAAAGTCAACAATAACTGCTAATTTTTCAATTTTAATCTCTACCAAACGGGCTCTTAACATTACATCTTTTCAAGTGATTCTTTGAGTGGCTAGTTTCTTTACTACGCCCCCTACAAATTCTTTACGACAACACTTGCACTTTGCAATCTCATTTCCTTTTGGCCATTTAAATTTTACAAAATCATTCCATACCTTGAATGTCAATTTTCGTTTCTTAGGAAAAGGTGGAGGTGAATCTTCAACTTATATAACATTCCCAACATTATCTTTTTTCTCCGCTTCAATGCCGGCCTTGTTGGCCATTATATGTATCCAAAAAGTCCTAAAATCAAGATTGAAATGAAAAAAAACAATATATGAATTAGGATTAAAATTTCATCTTCTCGGGGTACGGTAATGTACAAAAAATCAGATTAAAAATAAATTAGGATGTAAAAGACACCATAGAATCATAAGAGAATTTTAAAAAAATTAGAAATAATTAGTAAATATATCATTGCAACATGGACGATCAATTTGTTGATTTAAACTAACCTGCTATGGATTATAAGATTTGAAAATTGGAACCCAAGAATGAAAGAAGCGAAGAACAGATGCCAAATCCAAGAAATAGACGGTAGAATCAAGAAGAAGACCATGTTTGACACACATTCTTCAATAAAATAATAATTTCTATCATATCAATAACTTTTCTTTACTTTTTAACTACACCATGGCTGGACAAAACTCCCGGACCGAACCCGACCCGAACCGAGTAATTCTTCATAAATTAAATATCTGACATGTATCTGAATCGAGAACTGATGTGTTTGGGTCAGTTCTAGCCTAAGAACCGAATAACCGAATAAGAACTGAATCTAAATAATTTTTTATATTGAATTAATTAAATTATTTTAATTTTTTCTAAACAAATTAACAAATTAATTAAACAAACCAGTCAAGTCCAATCAAATTAATTTTTTGTTAGCCCAACATTTAGGCCTTATCCTTCCCCTTTTCATTTGGTAAGCAGTACGTCAACTCCCGTATAAACCCAAATCATTTAATAATTTAAAAACCTACATTCACATTCCCAAATCGATTTTGAAACTCCTTCATTTCATCAATGAAGGTAGCTATTGATTAGATCTACGAGTAAAGTATAAGTATTAAAAAATTGAGCTACGTTAATTTGTAAAAGTTATGAATGAACATATCACTAGTTGTATTTATGTAGTATTGTTGTAAATGTTAAAAATTTTAATTATGGTATGGAACCGAACAGAACCCGAACGGTTCCATAATTATATTTGGACCCGACGGTTCCATTTATTAAATACTCGAGAATTTTGGGTCGGTTCAGTTCTCTTCAAAATCGAAGCGAACCGACCCATGTCCGCCTTAACCATACATTTCCCATCATATCACTATTAAAATACATTATTTCCTCAATAATATCCATCAAACACACTCGAAATTAGAAAGATAAAACCATGGACTTGTTTTGATCCATACGTCGCAATTAGGATGATAGAATATGAGAGTTAGAAATAAATTTGAAAATGGCGGGTTCTCAATTTCAATACAAAATTTATTATCATATAAATATATTGCAATTTAATAGGTTTGTTATTCTTCATTAATTGTGTGTTTGTCTTCCATTATTGTAGAAGAAATTGAGTAATGAATAGTATTTTTTGGAGAATGTGTGGTTGATATTTAAAGTAACTTTATTGCATAGTTATAAAACATTAAAACTTGACCCGGACATCGACCCGAACAAGGTATTGAGTCTCGGGTTACTGGTCAGACATGTGGTCAATGGTTGGATCGGTGGATCATTGCATACAAAAATTAAAGTATAAAATCTTTTTAGGCAAAATTATATATTTTTTAAAATTATTTTTCACTAATTATTTAGGTCTGAAAAATGAAGTTAAATGTTTGACCAATTTTTTTCTAAAAATAATTTTAGAAATACATAATGATAAATTGGATACATATTACTTCTTGCACATGATAAACATTAAAGTACTTTACAACTCTAATGATGAAGAACTAATTGTTTTACTTAGTGGTCCAAGGTTCAATTCTTTGGACCCCTAATATTTTAAAATGCATTTTTGAAAATCAGTCAACCGACCGAGTTAACTTGATCAAAATCACCGGTTAACTCGGTCAAAGTCAAGTTTTGATTGAGTCATATGCATCCATATTAAATTAATCTATCCGGCCCGGACAAGGGCTCGGGTCACCGATTTTCAGACCCGACCGACCGGTCTAGGCCGAGTTTTATAACTATGCTTTATTGGTTTGTATGTAGAATATTTTATTGGGTGAATATTTAGTGAAAAATGTTATTTTAGCAAACAATATTTTGGAATAATGAGAGACAAATGGGGCCTAAGTCATACATAAAGTGTAACACAAGTTTCAAAATGAAAAAAATAAAATAAAATTATGTGTAATAAAATTATGCGATGATATATAAAATATATTATATTATTATAACAAATCGAAGTGAGTTGTTATAGGATAAGATTGACCTATGTCCATATTTATTCAATTTAGTTAACGAATTATTGGATTCGGATGTTTGTTTGGTTATCCCTCACAACGTCCCCTTCTTCTTTTCTCATATAAATTAAATTGCTTAATCTCATTTTTTCACATAAATTGTCAAGTCATCGATGATTTATCATCATGATAATAAATAACATTATTCTTCTAAATTTTTCTCCCATTAATTTCACCGAATTCAGATCAAAATTCAATTCATTTCCTAATAATAGAGTACAATTTGTTAAACTTTAGTGACCACTTAGAGGCATTTTAAAGTTTAGTGACTAAAACGGGATGGAGGTATAACTTCCATGACTAATTAAACATTTAACTTATTGAATCGGCTTCGAGCGGAACTTGTGTTCACTCGCAAAGATTCCACTGATCAGACAGCAGGTTGCAGGTTTGAGAAAAATCCACAGTCGAGATATCGCCGGCGAAAATGGCATCGGGATGGGGCATAACGGGGAACAAAGGGAGGTGCTACGATTTTTGGATGGATTTCAGCGAGTGCATGTCCCGTTGCCGGGAGCCCAAGGACTGTGCTCTGCTCCGTGAAGACTATTTCGAGTGCCTTCACCACTCCAAAGAGGTCGATTCTTTATCTACTCTCTCCAAACCCCAAATTTCGACTTTTGTCTTAGGATTTCAGCTATGATTGTAAAATTTGTTTACATTAGGGTTTTGTTAAATTTTAATTTGTTAGATTTTAATATTACTATTTGTCCATTAGTGTATCGGCGCGTTAAATGAAATGTATTAATTAGGTTGTTGAAATTATGGATGGTTAGAAATTGGAATTTTTGTGATTTTACAGCTTTTGTTGTTGGGGATTAAATGGGAGTATAAGTGTAATGTCGTTTAGGGCTACATCTGATCTGTTCATTAATTTTAGATGAGCCTATTTTCTTCGAGTTCGAATTCTGCTTTATTGCTGAGAATTTGTCAAATTGAGATATACTTCATTTATGTTATAAATATTTTAGCATATTACTACTTTGTTCAGTCCATTTATTTTTTGCATAACAGATGATCATTCTTTTAAGATACAGCAGTTGTAGCCTATACCCAAATGATGAAAAATGTCCTGCAATGACGTGGGTTTCGACTCATCCCATGTTTGGCTACTGTTTATTAACAATTTATATTTGGTCAAGCCACTTTTTATCCACGTATTTCATAATCTACAAGTATTATTCGCTTATTCACCCCTCATTTCTACGTATATATAATTTGAACCGTTGTATACACAACTCCCAAACATGAAATTTTGCTACCCAACTCGTCTCTGACAGTGACAAATCCTATTAATATGCTGCTAAACTGAGAATTTTTTACACATCACACTATCTCATAATTGTGTTCCATTCTTTAAATTTTGCAATTTGAATCCCATTCTTCATAAATACAAACACCGGTCTAAAACTAGCTTTTAGTGATCACTGCCTATGTGTCTATGTAAACGGTATTGTAGATTCTAGCTCAGATTTTTGGTGGACCAATTAGAGTGCTTAAATTTTACTCAACTCCAATAAAATTCGTTAACTTACATTTCAAGATTTAAGAAAAAAGAAGGTGAAAATAAAGAGAGAAGCATTAGAATTGCCTTAATCCAGAACCCAGGCAACATTATATTTGCAATTGTTAATACGTTACTGCTGCCTTTACCATTCCACCATGGCACTATGCCCACCACATTAGTGATGATGCCTGGCTTAAGGATCTTGCCAATGGTGGCGTAATTTGGAGAGGATGGCGGTGTAGTAATTACGACATGTAGTGGAATGTTGGTGGTGCAAGGGAAACAGGGACTGTAGTAATAGTTGTGATACTGAATGTTATTTGGCTTTTTTCCCCCTGGCCCTCTTTGCCTATTCTCTTTAGGTTTTTGATCTATAAATTAATGAGACTTGTTGGAGTCAAGTTGGATGCCATGCAATATGACTAGATTTTTTATTTGGAGTTTGCATATTAGAAAATAGTAGTGCTTAGCAGAATTTGGTTGTAGTCAACACTTGGATTTTGAAAAGAATAATATTCAAATAGTACAAATCAAAAGAATGGGTAGCCATTGTTAAAAACATGAAGTATCTAGGATTTTCTAATGTAATTCAGCCTTAAATGTATGTGTTTTGTTGGACACAATCTGATGGGTGCAGAAATCAAATTGGAATCTATGTTATCACCCAAATAGCTAAGCCAAATGTTACTGAAATGTGGAAGCAGTTCACTATTGTTTGTATTTTGAAAAGCAAAGGAATCAATGTGAAAAAAAGGAAAAAAAAAAGGGATAGTTAACAAACATTATGTTTGAGGTTTTAAAATGTTAAGATTCTCCACCCCCCCTCCCCCAACCCTGAGACAAGTTGTCTTTTCCATTTTGTTACTTTTTAAACTAGCTTTTTAAATTATGAGTTGACTTCCTATTCAATCTGGTCAGGTGAGACCAAAATCCACTAGTAGTGCCTTGCTTTTGTTCACATAGACATTGATAACCAATGGGCTAGATCCTTCTTTTTTAATCGATATGCTTCTCTGCAGAAATTTTTTGTAGTATAATTTTGTAGACAATTAAGAACGCGGCTTTATTTAATATATTGCGTTTAGTTATACAAATATGTGCTCTCGCCTCGCAATTCTTAGTTCATTTAGAAGGTAATGGATGTTAAAAGAATGCAATGCGCATTGTTTCTACTTTCTTGAGGGGTTATTGACAATCTAGATAACTGAAACCACTTGGGCATGTCATATTTCAATTAGGAAAAAGATAGATGTTGGATTAAAATAGTTTTTGCATGGGTAACGATATCGCTGTCATTCTTTTTTCCTTTCTAAAATGCATTCTATCATGGCACTTTATGGAAGCATGGCAGGATTTTTTTTTGTAGAAGCATCAGGTTACGATCTATTCCAATCAAGAACTGCACTAATAATTTATAATATTTTATGGTTCCTCTGGGAGTCTGCTTATTTCTTGTTTTCATGTCATTTTAGCTCAGTTATAAGTTTACACTTTGCAGAATGAAATTCTTTCGGGCACAAGTATATTTCTTGCTCAGCTCCCATCCATATTGTCTCTTTAGTGATCGTGAGCACCTTGACATATAAACTTTTTGTTCAAACCCATTGCCTTTGAATGAATGTCAAACTGCTAATGTTTACGGTTGCATCCACTTAGAATGGGTTGCAAGAAAAAAACTATGGACGTTTTTGAATATAGATCTAATTTATCCTGTAAAAAATCATAATAGAAATTGGACATCATCTTTTTTCTTTCAGAGGCTTCTCTCTTTCCATTTCTTTTCTTCTTCATCAAACCAAGCAGCATAGGTGGAGATGCTGATTGAGGATGGAGGGATGAACTGGTTGCAACTTGTATGCTGGGTTGACTTGGCCAAGTTGCTTTTTGATTTGCACATCTTATTTGGAGCCCTGCTTTTCAATCTCTCTTAACACATCAAAGTTTTCCCCCAAAACAGCCCCTGCTGGTCCTTGTCCAGATTTTCCCCCTGATAGACAACATGAGAAATAGAAAATAAACAGAAAAGTTATGTAGTGCATGTCATCTGTAAGGTACACACCTAAAAGTTGAAATTTCGCTTGGGGGAGGTTTCTCACTTCAATTTTAGGAGGCTAGGAGCCTAGGACACACTTGACTCGTTAGATCTCCAATTGTTTTCTTTCTAGTTTAGAGTTGGGCTGCATTTAGACCAACCCAAATGTTTTTGGCTATGAATAAAACCAGCTTCAAAAGCCAAGTAAAAGAAGTGCCTCCCAATAGGCAAGATTAAGGAGCACGCCTCAACTGCCTGAGGCTTATGCGACAAGGCTTGTGCCTCAGTAAGTCAAAAGTGTGAGTTTTGACAAATGGCACTTCAAGCATAATTTTTGAGGCTCTTATTAAGGCCTCGCGTCGCGTGAGGCAAGCTCAAGGCATAAGCCTCGGTGCTTTTGAAAGCAGGGATCTCACTAATACTAAGCTCTGTACACTTTTCCACTATTTTCATCCACTTCCCATCTTGTTTACGTTAACTGAATATCCACTGTTTATGATTTTGGGGGCTCTATCTAATAATCTGACAAGATACATGCAAGTGGGCTGAAAATAATGTTTTACAGATCAATTTTATAATTAAAATAAGGAATGATTTGCATTCTGTTCCCTATTTCTGTCACTATGATTTTGTACCTGCCTCGAATCTCAGTTGAATTCTGTCCACGGTGTATTGCAGTTCCAACGCAGGAACCGAGTCTACAAGGAGGAGCAGCGCCAACTTAGGGCAGCTGCGCAGAAGGTCAAGGGAGGTGGAGATGATGGCCATCACTGATAATCATTATTGGTTTTTCTTTCAATCGGTTGAAAAATGGAAGGAAAGTAAGTGTTGTCTCGAGAACTTGTTAAAGATAAAGAAATAAGTCAAATGTGTTCATGTGTTCTGGAACGTTGAAAACATGACGGAGAATGATTCTTGATGCAAAAGACTAGTTAAATTTGTTTTCTGCGTTGAGACACTTCGCCCCTTGCTAGTTTCCGCTGGCACTGTGGCATTATGTTCAATTCTTGGATTGTTATTTATTCTGTTTTTATCATTTGATTTGGTTATTTCATTTTGATAAAGCAGTTAAGGATTGAAACCTCTTAATTCTTATCCTTGCACACTTGCTGGAATCTTTATAAATGACCTTCATTTGTATGCTAAGTCAGAATGAATGGCATTCTTCTTAGTCTTCTTTCCGAAATAACCTTTATTTTGTTCTTATTAAACCATCTTTACCATCGAGCTGGTAGTCAATTTGACCATGTCTCAAAGCTCACGAATCACGACTTGAGGGAGTTTGGAGAATTAGGCCTACCACTTGACCAACTCGACAGGTTGGTTCCCACTTAGTTTTAATTTCTCGTCTGACAAATAAAGTTATACCTGAGTCTTCATCTCAATACCGGGCTGAGAAGCCCGAAGAGGTTGGACTAATTGGCCTTTGTTCATATGATGGCCGCTGTAGAACCTGCTGTCCGAGCTTATTTATTTGAATGGTCGAGGGGGAGCTTGGACTAATTTGCCCTTGTTCATATAATGGTATACAGGGTACAAATTTTATGGCTTCACAATCTTGACCGTGTTATGACCGAAAAAATGGTGATGCCGGTATTTTCAGTTAAGTGACCTTGCGGAATTAATTTCGACTGGAAATAATCCTTTCCAGATTGTCCCACAATGTGCGGTCATATCCAAAAGCGTGTGTTATGGATACCAATTGTTATGACTACATATCAATGGTTATAAGCCTACCGTTCTTTTCGAAAATTTGTGCAGTTATTTGATTGTCATAGGTCTCCTTTTTATTTTGATGTCAATTGCTATGAGTTTGCATTGCGCGTTTAATTTACTTTAAACAATTGAGTCAACTTGTGAAACTTGCGGCCAATAGAACTTGCATTGGCTAAGGAACACAAACTGGTGGCGGAATCTGACTAACGAACCTCCTGACAAAAAGAGACAAATGAAGAAGGAAAAAATCGGGGAAAATGGGGGGAAAAGGGTAAGAGATGAAGGATCAGAAGAACGAACAATTATCCAATCAGTGACCGCGGTGGTTTTGTGAGATTCATACAAAAAGCATTTTTCTAACTACACGATAGGTCATATTTGGGGTACACAATAGGTCTCCAACCTTCCAACTTTGTCCCAATTCATTCCCATTAAGATGTTATAAGATGTATCATCTCCATATTTGATGATTTTATTCATTTTTCAACACGTGTGTGTATCTTATTAAAACCCATTTTTTTTCCTAGAAAATAATGTGAATATCCCTAAAAGTTAAAAACAACTCATAAGTAGTTTGTTAATTACACTATAGTTCTCCAACCTTTTCAACTCATCTCCATTTCGTCCCTGTTAAAATATAATTAGACGTATCGTTCTAATGTGTGATTCCTTTTTTTTCCACGGTGAAGTCTTTTTCAAGTACTTATTAAAACCCCCGTGCACACTCTCCCATAAACAATGTGAATGTCCTGAAAAGTTAGAACGATTGATATGTATTCGAGTTAATTGCAGTATAGGTCTCTAACCTTTTTACTTTATCTCAGTTTGTCCCATTAAACCTTAGTACAACACACCATTCCAAACCTTCGATAAATTTCTTCATTTTTTAATCATGAATGCCTGTCCACATATTTATCAATACCGTTTAAACTTTTCTTTAACATTCAATGCCAGTCAATATCCCAAAAATTTAAAAAGAAAGAACCAAAAAATAAAAATTAAATTAAATATAGTGTTAATTACACTAAACTTCTCCAACCTTTCCACTTTTATCTCAATTTCATTCCCATACATATCAATCCCATTTTATTCATTTTCCATGGGATATATTTTTCATATTTATTAGAACACATTTAAACACTTCTTAAATCAATGTCGATTTTTTCAAAAAGACAGAAATGAACATAAATATTTGGATTAATCACACAATGGGTCTCTAACCTTTCCACTTCATGCATGCCGCCAGCGTTCATCTTGAGTCAGGATCAAACTCTCCATGAGATTCATAGTTGCATTACTTATAGCTTCCTTATTCATAGACAAAGTGGATTAGGAATTGTCTTTCACTCCAGGGCATAACTCTTTATTAAAACTCATTTAGATTTAGAGTTGGACAAAAGTCCCGAACCTAATCGAGCGGTTCTTCATAAGTTAAATACTCGAAGGGGTATCCGAATTGAGACTGATGGGTTTGGATCAATTCTCGGATCTAGATCAAGAACCGAAGAACCGAATCTAGGGTGTGTCTGTTCCTAATTTTAGCTGAATTAAAATTAGAAAACTGAAAGTTAGTGGGGCCGGGGTGAGAGAGTGAAAGTCAATTATAGTAGGCTCAACGATTATATTTGTGATGAAAATTCAGATTAAAAGCTTGACTGGACAGGCCCCTAAATAATTTTTTATATTGAATTAATTAAATTAATTTAATTTTTTAAAACAAATTAGCAAATTAATCCAGCCAAATTAGTTTTTTGTAACTTTGTTAACCCAACATTTGGTTTTGGGTCTTATCTTTAAATTATTTTTTGTTAGTCCAAACTGCTCAATATGAATATCTACTTTTTGGTATGGATTACCGATATTTTAATATTAGTATCTACTTTTTTGGTATATGTATTCATTGAAATAATTTTATTGGACAACTTGTTATTTATATTTTTTAAATTGAGTTACGTTAATTTGTAAAAGTTACGAATGAAAATATCATTAATTGTATTTATGTAGTGTTGTTGTAATGTTAAAAAATTTAATTATGGTACGGAACCGAATAGAACTGAATCGAACCCGAACGGTTCCATAATTATATTGGACCCGACGGTTCCATTTATTAAATACTCAAAAATTTTGGGTCGATTCGGAATCGAACCAAACCGATCTATGTCCAACCCTATTTAGACTCTTCTCTAAAAAACACATGATTGTCACGAAAAAGTTAGATAGAACCATTAGTATCAATACTATAGGTCCCCAAACCTCTATACTTTATCTCAATTTTGCTCCTATTAAAGTCTAAGGCGTATCATTTCCAACCTTCGATAATTTTATTCATTTTTCATAGCGATCGTCTTTTTCACGTATTTATTAAAACACTTTTTTTTTTTTGATGGAATTAAAACACATTTAAAACGTACTCTAATAAACAATATGTAGTGGCAGAAAATAGAAACAATACATAAATCCTGTATATAAGAACTACATTTCAAAAATAATAAACTCCAANGACTAGCGACGTTGGCTGTTTGAATTTCTATTTTTTTTTTAAATTTTTTGAACAATGCATAAATCCTATACATAAGAATTACATTTCAAAAATAACAAACTCCAAATTTTATTTTATTTTTTTTTCAAAAATTAGGTGTTAAATCAATTTATTGATTAAATATTTTTAATTATAATATAATACAATTACTCAAATTTATTAAATTTCAAATCCAAATCATTCTATTTCTCTCTATCCTCTCCCTACCCTTTCTCTCCAGCGATTGCTCTGACGATCGCTTCGGCAGTCGCTTCGGTGATAGTTCCGATGATAGTTTCGACGATCGCTCCGACAACTTAAAAATCTCCAGAAAATTAAAAATTGGAAATCACACCCCACCCCATGGATCCACCTACTACCACCCCATCCCTGTCTCCACATCTTAAAAAATTACCGGAAAGAAAAAAAATTATATTTAGTGTGACTGTTCTTGACTAATTGTAACCAAATTTGTATTCAAAGTGACTAAACGTGACCAAATTTGTGTTCGGTGCGACTCTGTGACCAATTGAATCTTAATTGTGACCTTATATGATCAACTCACAATCGATCACAATTAATACAAAATTGGTCATGACCAGTCACAGTACACACATATTTGATCACAATTAACAAATTCCATTAATTTTTGTACATGGAAAACCTATGTTTTTAAAAGAAGACAAAACCCAATTCCTAATATCACATAAGAACTTCTGGTCCCTAATTAAAATCACCCAATGAAACACACAAAATTAAGTGTAAGACAATGCTAAATTCCGACTTTAACAACTTCAAAATAAAACATCAGAAAAGGTATCAAACATTATAGAGGTATCCAACAACTTTAAGCCTAAAAAGAAATCTGAAAGAAAGAAAGACAGCAACATATATATCTGAATTTTGTTTCTAAACTAATGTTCTTAATAATGATGTTTTTAAATAAGAGAAACTTATAGAAAAATGAGTCAAGCATCTCTATCTTGATTGGAGCTTGTCATCTTAGTTCTGATGCATTTAGAGAGAATAATCCAGCTGAGGTTGAAGGAGAGAGACACATAAAACACGTCGTTTCAGGAATGGAAGATATTGAGAGCTGCAACGCCATTACGAACGACTGTAGATTTATCTGGTTTTTGGCTTTTCTCCGCCAATCCCAACCACAAAATCTACGAGAAGCAGTTCGGACTTGAGAGTTGGAGCCCCTTAAAAAGTTTCCGCCCCCACCTGATGCTTGACCATAAGCTGATGATCAAAGAAGTTTATGTCGTCGAGAGAGAGAGAGAGAGAGAGAGAGAGAGAGAGAGAGAGATTTAGGGATTTCAAAATCGGGTGGGTGGATGGAGTGGGGTGGGGGTGGGGGTGGGGGTGTATA
>CAIGRO010154340.1:0-14175 GCA_903798355.1 Fraxinus baroniana | reverse complement strand
ATTTTAGGAAATAATCTTTAACAGTTTCGAAATAGGGTATGCTTAAGCCACGTTATTTTGAAATAATGTATTCTGAAATAGTAGATTAATGAAGAATGTGTAATTAAAAAAGAAGGAAAAGTTATTGATGTGATGGAAAAAATTATTTTACTAAAAAATGTGTGATTAAAAATTAATAGAAGAATGAAAATGAAAATTTTAATGTGTACCAAACAGGGACATATTTGGTTTAGTTTCTTTTCTTACTTAAAAGTTGAAAATGTTGCTTATTTTGAAAGCAGTTTTTGCCTTACCATCAAAATTGTAACTTATTTAAGTCCAACTTCGACAAGTAAAAAATTATTTATTTTTAAATTTAATTACTTTTTTGAGTAAATTTAAGCTTAGCCAAACATGCTCTCAAGCTAAAGCTTTTTCTTCGAGTTTGAGAAATAAGACAAGTATACGCACAGATCAAAAAAACAATTAGTAAACAGCAAAAGGACTTGTATTACTATCTGATACAGCAAATTGCAGAAGGATTAATATTTGAATCTGATCCAGCAAAAATTAAATAATTGTCAAATTTGCAAACAAACATTTATGATATAAGGTGAACATCACGAATTCACAGGTTCAAACATGCTCGTCTTCCATAGAATTAAAAAGTGACAACATGGACAAAATAATAGCACCTAGTGAATGCAGACATTGCAAGGAAAAGGGAAAAAGAATCACCTATTGCTTGAGAAATAGACAGAATCCCTCCACTTGCCTCTATCATAGCAAGTTCATCTGATTTATTAAATCATGGGCTACTTACAGAGTAGTTACACGAATGGATATTTCGATAGCATGATATTGATAGAAATAATGTCAACATTTGCAATCCCAAGTAATAATAATAAAAAAAAAATGAATCTCAACTTTCATTTCAAGATATGTTAAAATTATGCAAATCACTATTAGAATCAAACTTATAATCCCAGGGAGCTTGTGGTTACCCTACTATCTACCACATCCCAAGATGTATAACACACATAAGCACGTCTCCATGTGTCTGACCATGTATATACACACTTATTAGCTTATATGCACAATATATGGGTGTATGGTGTAGGCCAGTCACGTGTTAATCACAAACCTAGCTGTGTGCTATCTTTCCACTTTCTGCTGCTTCTTACTTTTCTTAGAGAAAAAAAAAAACAATTTTAAACGTTCAATGTATCAAGGACCAAAAATGGCTATTACATTTGGAACCCAAAATCAGCAGGGTAAATGGTCCGTCCATGTGTGGACCCTGCAATATCTAAGCTACTGAGGTCAGTTCTACGAATCCATGATTGAAGAAACGTGCATGCATGCGGATGTAGGATAATTCAACTTATTGTCACAATATACATGCTAGTTAGCTCGTGGTCAACAGAGAGTGGGATCGCACTCCCACTGCAGCAGAAAATAGAGCCATTGTTTGCCACCACAATGTATTCATCAGTCAAAAACACCACCGCCGCTGCAGACCCCGAGCAGACCAACCTATTTCGCAGCTGCACGAACCCCACAAGCCCCCATCCACACTTATTCATTGTCAACTCCTCTGTTCTTGCGAAACACCATTTGAATACCTCTGTCCATGCCTCTCTAAGAATACATTCAACATCAGGTTGTCCTAGTGCTGGTGCTCTCAAGCTGCTAGCCCCGCTTGAACTTGGTAGTATGGGGCCCTCCAAGCGCATCACGTGCATCCAGTCCCTGCACATTATGGCCACCTGAAATATACAGTCAATTAGATAAAATATTACTTTTTAACAGGTAGGAAAAAAAAAAAAAAAGCTTCAAGAGAAATTATTACAAAATATTTAGTATACAACAAATATTTTTCTAACAGAAATACCCCAACCATGTCGTCATTTTCAGTGATCGTAAAAGATTGTCTCTGATTTTTCAATTTAAAAATTCTAGGTCTTGTATAGATTTTGTTTTCCAGAAAATGAAAACTATAGCAAGAGGAGATTAGCGGTGGAGGAATTTTACATGAGCTCCTCCGTGTCCATAAAAAACACCAAAGAAGTGCACTAGATGGCACTGATAAATGTGTTGCGAGCATAGATTGGTCTCAATAGTCATAGCGTCCTCCATTCTATGTAGCATCTCAGCGACTTGTGACGGACCACACGATGGTGACTTGGTGTCTAGGATGGCAAGGGGATGTCATGGCCCGAAATGGGAAAATGAGATAGACCTATGGTTGATTAGGTCTAGGCTTCAAAAGTCCATGACGATGCTAGTGTCACCTAATTTGGTGGAAAAATGAGTGATGTCCATAATGTGAGGTTCGTGTCCAGGTCGTGTCTGGAATTCGGGTTCATGTCCAGGTGATGTCTGGGAAATTCGGATTCGTGTCCAGGCACAACACAGATTGCAATGCAGGCAGACATCGCAGGCAGATTGCAGGGAGCTCTCAGGACGTAGCCAGGACATGGCCAGACACAGACTGCAGTCATGTCAGCACACAGGCAGCACAAAAACACACAGACTGCAAGTTGTTTGACATGGAGTGACATGGGGGGTTTTCCCAGCACACCAGGTGGTTTTCTAGGGAAAAATACCATGGGCTGAATGCTGGGATATTTTGGGAGTTCTAGTCAAAGATGATTACTTAAGCCACTTGCTAGATATCAAGCCAAGGAGGAAGTAAAAGTCAAATTGATGACTATGAAAGGGACTTGTCTAGCATGAGATTTTTGTAGAGACATCCCACTTGCATGAAGTCAATTCCAACTTTGCTTTCTTTGGTCTTAAGAGGTTTAGAAGCAACTTGCAACCATTGTGGGCCCTTGGATAAGGATTGATCATAGCTATTAAATCCAAGGGAGGTGCATGGGATTTTGCCTATAAATAGGAATGTTGTCTCATTGTAATTAATTAAATTGGAATTGAGTTATTTTAATACAAAAAGAGATTTTCTCCCAAAAATACTTGTCTTTTATATTACTTCAAATATTCTACTCAAAGTGCTAGTAATTTAGCATACGTGGTTGAATTATTTTTGGGACGTTGAAAGACTGACTTAACGTTCTCGTAGGGACGAAAATTGTTTGTGTTAAGGCCGCACGGTGTCTAGTTATTCCGGTATGAGAAAACTAACCCCATGACAAATGGTATCAGAGCCTTGGTTGTAGGGCATTATAATGGCGGATTCTCAACAAACCTTGAGATTGAGGAAAGGGGACGTGGTGTTGCCCCAATTGAAGCAAGGAAGACACGGAGCCAATGTAGATCTCGGGAAACAATTGCCATGGGTGGAAAAGTTGATCAAATCATCGCAAATATGGGTGATAGGGTCGAATCTCTTGAAAGCTCCATGGAGGCGTTAGAGGAACACTCCATTGGAAAGCTAGAAACTCTCCAATTCAATGTCCAAGAGGTGATGGACGCACAAGCATCGTTGGAGAATGATGTTCAAGCCATGAAGGGTGATGTCCAAGCTGTGGTAGCTCGACAAGCCACAATGACGGAAGATTTTGGTAGACTCCAAACCGAAGTCTTAGATGTCATTTCCGCCATACAAGGCCAAGTGAACCAAGTGGCCACAATGACGGAAAGAATGAGCAAAAACACCGCTAGTTCAAGCGGAGGTGCCGCTACTAGTGTTGTTGCCCCGAGGATCGAGTATCCGAAGCCGAAGAATTATGATGGGCAACGGGATGCCACGGAAGTGGAAAATTTCCTATGGCAAATTGAGGTTTACTTTGAAGGTGTTAATCTTGTGGATGAATCCATGAAGGTGCGGACCGCTTCAATGTACCTCTCGGATGTTGCGACGTTGTGGTGGTGTCGTAAGCATGGTGAAGTTACGCGGGGAGCTTGCAACATTGACACATGGGATGTGTTCAAAACGGAGCTCAAAAGGCAATTTTACCCGGAGAATGTCGTCTATGAAGCTCGCAAGAAGTTGAGGATGTTGAAACATACGGGGACGATTCATGACTGTGTCAAAGAGTTCACAACTCTTATGCTTCAAATCCCAAGCATGTCGGAGGAAGACTCACTATTTTATTTCTAGGTTGTGCTAGTTGGGTGTGACATGAGTTACAACGTCGCGAAGTCAAAAGCATAGACGAATCTATTGCGGTGGCTGAGTCCTTAACGAAATTTGAGGAAAGTGCCGAGTCGGAGAACAAAAACACCAAATCCTCTATAGGGAATTTTGGGGAATATAGTGAAGACTCGGAGAAGGCCATGCAATGGGGCAAGTTGGAGTGGAGACAAAATTCCAAAGGTGATCACAAGTCTGGTGGTAACAAATAAGCTCCTTAGAGAAAGGAGTATACGACAAGAAGGGAAGTAACTTTACTATTTGTAGTTGCTTCATATGTCAAGGACCACATCTCATGAGAGATTGTCCAAAAAGAGGATCATTGGCATCCATGTCAGTGAGGGAACCGGGAGTCACAGATAGCAAGAATGAGGATGAAGTTCGGTTGAATTCTTTCCAATTGCTTAATGCTATGTATGTCGAAGCCATTCTCGAAGAGACGGAAACACAACACTTATCGGTAATGAAGGGAGTTGAAGTCTTGGATGATGATGAAGACAAGGTGCCTATGGAGGAAATTGAGGAAACATTGTCCAAAAATGCCGAAAATGGAAGAATTGATGTTCAAGTATTCGACAAACGTGGGGACGTTGCGATCGGGGGAGTCGTCCATCCGAGAAACCAAAGCGATAAGGCTAGGGATGAAGGTTGGTGTCAAGAAGAAAGAACATTTCAATCCATTGACGGGGAGGACAATGCAAGGCATGAAGTGCATGATGAAGTACCCAATGTGTTCCGCTATGAGGGCGTTAGCGGAATAGGTGTGCGAGAGTGTGACGGACCACACGATGGTGACTTGGTGTCTAGGATGGCAAGGGGATGTCATGGCCCGAAATGGGAAAATGANTAGGCTTCAAAAGTCCATGGCGATGCCGGTGTCACCTAATTTGGTGGAAAAATGAGTGATGTCCATAATGTCAGGTTCCTGTCCAGGTCGTGTCTAGAATTCAGGTTCATGTCTAGGTGATGTATGGGAAATTCGGATTCGTGTCCAGGCACAACAACACAGATTGTAATGCAGGCAGACATCGCAGGCAGATCGCAAGACGTAGCCGGACATGGTCAGACACAGACTGCAGTCATGTCAGCACACAGACAGCACATAAACACACAGACTGCAAGCTGCTTGATATGAAGTGACATGGGGGGGTTTTTCCCAGCACACCAGGTGGTTTTCTAGGGAAAAATACCATGGACTGAATGCTGGGATATTTTGGAAGTTCTAGTCAAAGATGGTTACTTAAGCCACTTGCTAGATATCAAGTCAAAGAGGAAGCAAAAGCCAAATTGATGACTATGAAAGGGACTTGTCCAACATGAGATTTTTGTAGAGACATCCCACTTGCATGAAGTCAATTCCAACTTTGCTTTCTTTGGTCTTAGGAGGTTTAGAGGCAACTTGCAACCATTGTGAACCCTTGGATGATGATTGATCCTAGCCATTAAAACAAGGGATGTGCATGGGATTTTGCCTATAAATAGGGATGCACTCTCATTGTAATTAATTAGATTGGAGTTGAGTTATTTTAATACAAAGAGAGATTTTCTCCCAAGAATACTTGCCTTCTATATTACTTCAAATACTCTACTCAAAGTGCTAGTAATTTAGCATACGTGGTTGAATTATTTTGGGGATGTTGAAAGAATGACTTATCGTTTTCTCGTAGGGACGAAAATTGTTTGCGTTAAGGCCGCACGGTGTTTAGTTATTCCGGTGTGAGAAAACTAATCCCGTGACAGACTGCTACTGCTCCAACCACATGAATCACGTCAGTTACGTGATTCAAGTTTCTCTCTGCCACCTCATCTGAATCCTATGAAAAACCTGTCATTGACAAAGGATAAGCCCAGGCAGTGGAACCACCCTACTGTTGGCAGTGGAACCACCCTGCTATTGGTTCTGAGGGATAACAACCCGCAGCTTCACTGACTGCGATGAACACCGGTATAAGGATCATCTCTGGCTGGGGAACCACTCTGATGTGGGTCTTGGTGAGTAACAGTGTGAGTAACAACACTGTGGCTTCCCTGTCAGGGATGAACACCAGGAGAAAAGGAAAATGACTCAACAAATAAATTTTGACATACTTGGATAGGTAATGCTTAAAATCCGTTAGTTTTCCCATAGAGAAACCAAGTATAAAGGTATTCTCCATTGGTGAGAGCCTTATTGCAACCAAATACACAAATATGTTTTTCCACACCTTTTCATTACATTTCTTTTCTTCTTTACTCCAAATTTCAAACACTAGTTTTATATTTAATTTAGTTAGCAAATTCTCTTTTTCAAAAATAAAATAAAAATGTATACACTGAATTGAAATCATTATAAACTCTCATATGCAGACTCCAGAATATGTTCACAAATAAACTTCCCTTTCATGTATGTAAAAGACAAGACAAGAATAAAAAATACTAATGAGCCAAAAAGAACAAACCAGTTCATAACCATTCTCATTTTAAACTCAAAAGGCAAGCTGCTGCTCTTTGATTGATTTGTGCATGTTTAGGCAAGTATTGGACAGAGCTGGATAGTTAAATTAACAAAATTGTGAATTCATTTTCTTTCTTAGCCCCTGTTTGACAACCATTATCCAAAACTCTTTTTTCTAGTCATTTTCAACCAATACAATCATACAATAAAATATTCTGCACGTAAATTCAAAATTTTTCCTTATTTTTAAACACACATTCTTCAAAAATTTACTATTCAAAACTTTGTTTTTGTATTTTAAAGGCCACCAAACAGGGGTTTAATATTTTCTGCCCAGTACTACTCAACCCTCTCTTCCAACCACCACATTAGTGGCAGATATATAAGCTTTCCTACATTGAGGTTATGGCCTACATCAACTATAGTAGAGAACTAATCATTTTTCATCCAACATTTCATCACCTCTTATCAGGTTCATCAATCAGGAACACGATTTAGATTGAAATTAAGTGAAAGGAAAGGGAAATTAAAATTTCATCCACAAAATAACCAACCAAATCCATTCTATTTAAAATAGATAATAGGCTATTGAACCGTTCATCTCAAAGTCTTCAGACTACTTGCTCTAAAAGCTTAAAAACCTACTTTCCTATACAGTGAATAGTGCTTACGATCTCCGAACTCTCATGCCGTCACCATCCTCTTCAAATCAACGACTACAACAGTAATATTGTCGGCACTTCCTCGGGCAATGGCAAGGTTAGTCAGTAACCCTGCAGCTGAAGCACATAGGGATGGGAGTAATCCATGCCCTTTATTTCGTCCAGAATTTTCATCTCTTAGGCACTGCCTGACGACATGGCATGTCATCTCATTGGACATTACATCCCACAGGCCATCACTCGCAATAATAAAAAATTCTTGTTCCTCATTCCGCCTTACGAAAGTGATTTCAGGCACCGATATCACAGAAGGTTTTAAATACCCGTCTCCTGCTTGAAAAACCAAAGAAAGTAAAGCACAAGAATGTATGACTAGAGCATTTTACGTAACTTTTTGTTTCAAAACACATTTGAATAACTCACTTTTCTCTTACTTTTAATTGAAAAAAGTTACTTATTTTGAAAGTAATTCTTAACTTACCATCAAATTATAACTTATTTAGGTCTAACTTTGACCAATAAATAATTATTTATTTTAAAACTTATTGACTTTTTGAATAAGTTTACTTGTAAGTAAACTGTTTAAGCTTAGCCAAACATGGTCTAAAGCTAAAGCTTTTTCTTTAGGCTTGACAAATAGATAAGTATACGCCCACAGATCATCCACAAATCAATTATTAAACAGCAAAATGACTTCTATTACTATCTGATACAGCAAATTACCCTAGGATTAATTTGAATCAGATCCAGCAAAAAATATTAATAATTGTCAAAGACGACAACAAATATTTATTTCGATATTGGTGAGAATAAGTAGAACATCATGAATTCTCAAGGTTCATATTAAAACATGCTAGGCTTTCATAGAATTTAAAAGTGACACATGGCCAAAATAGTAGCATCCAGTTAATGCAAGCAGAATGTAAAGAAAAAGAACAAAAAAAATCACCTATTGCTCGTGACATAGCCAGAATCCCTCCAACACGTGGTGCACCATCCAAAACAAAAACACATCCTCCACTTGCTTCTATCCTAGCAAGTTCATCCGGTCTATTAGGCTGCATGCACAATAAAAATATTAGAACTAGACATTAAGAAAGATTAAACCAATTAACCACCGATAGAGTTATAGAGTAGTTACAGAAAATACTTCCATAGCATGATTATTGATAGAATTCCTACCTATCCCAATTAGCTCAGTTTAAATAGCAAGTAATAATAAAAATATTAATTTCATCTCACATTCAAGATATGTTAAACTTGTGCAATTCACCATTAGAATCAAAATTATAATCCCCTGGAACTCATGGTTACCCAATTACCTACCACAATCCAAGATGTTTAACACATGCACGTCTCCATGTGTCTAAGCATGTATGCACAAATATATGTGTGTATGGTGTAGGCCAGTCACGTGTTAATCACAAACCTAGCTCTGTTCCATCTTTCCACTTTCTGATTCTGTCTTTTCTTAGGGAAAATAAAAACAATTTTAAACATTAAATGTGCTCGAGGACCAAAACTGGCTATTACACTTGGAACCAGAAATCAGCTGGATAAATGGTCCCTCCACATATGGACCCTGCAATATCTAAGCTACTGAGGCCAGTTCTATGAATGTCATGATTGAAAACACATTAATGCATGCTGGATAATGCAACTTGCTATCACGATATACCTTGTGATCAACAGAGAGTGGGATAACGCTCCCACTGCAGCAGAGGATGGCACGTGAATCACCACAGTTTGCTGCCACAATGTATTCATCAGTCAAAACCACCACCGCCGCCGCAGACCCCGAGTAGACCAACCAATTTTGGTTGCAGCTGCACTCGAACCTCACACGCCCACATTGACACGTATTCATTGCCAACTCCTCTGTTCTTGAAAAACACCTTTGGAACACCTGTGTCCATGCCTCTTTTAGAATACATTCAACATCGGGTTGTCCTAGTGCTGGTGCCCTTGAGCTGCTAGTGCCACTTGAACTTGGTAGTATGGGGCACTCCAAGCGCATCAGTTCTTCCTCCAATATCACATGCATCCAGTCCCTGCACATTATGGCCACCTGAAAATTACAGTCAATTAGATAACATGTTACTTTTTAACAGGTAAAGAAAAAAAAGCTTCAAAGGAAATTATTACATAATTATTTAGTTTTCAGATAATATTTTTCTAAAAGAAACACCCCAATCATGCTGTCATTTTCAGTGATCATAAATTTCACTTTAAAATTTGTAGCTCTTCGTTATAGTTTTTTGTAGTCCAGAAAATGGAAACTGTGGCAAGAGGAGATTAGCGATGGTGAATTTTACATGAGCTCCTCCATGTCCATCAAAAACACCAAAGAAATGCACTGGATGGCAATGATTAATGGTTGGCGAGCATAAGTTGGTATGAACAGTCACTGCATCCTCCATTCTCTGTAGCATCCCAGCGACTGCTACTGCTCCAACCACAGGAATCACAACTCCAGGCACATGATTCAAGTTTCTCCCTGCTGCCTCATCTGGATCCTCCTCTGAAGAACCTGTCATAGACAAAGGATAAGCCCGGGCGGTGGAATCATCCTGCTGTCGGTTCTGGTGGATAACAGCACCCTGGCTTCCCTGCCAGTGATGAACAATGGGAGAAGGATCAGCTCTTTCCATGGAACCACCCTGATGTGAATCCTGGTGAGTAACAACACTCGGCCCTCCCTGCCTGAGATGAACACCTGGAGAAAAGGACAGTGACTCACCACTGGCTGACGCGACTGCAGCATTCCGCCTTATCTCAATCCTTCTCCGCCTTCTCTCCTTGCATGTCTCACGTGAACAATCACCATCAGCTCTCAGCATTCTGCTATACCTAGGATCTACCTCCACTATGTTCACTTAACTTTCCAAAACCTGATTGATATAGCCCCAACTACCTACCTTGTATACAAGCAAAAATCTTAACACACCATCCGCTCGCATGTAACTGTGTATAAACGTAACTAATGTATCTATAGATAGATAATTTTTGGAGCGCTGATGCGTTGAAACATAGGAGGGCAAACCAAAACGTGTTAGGTTTGATGCTCCATCTGTATTTAGCGTGGAAGATGCCAAGGCCAGCCAATTCTAAAGGTAGCCTGACCATGCTGCCCAAGCTGCCCGCAAGAGAAGGCTGAACTGTTCTTTCTACATGTGTACTCAGTAATACTTCTATGCATTAAATGTTCTCTACCAATTTTTTCAGCTTTTCCTGCCTAATCAATTTATCAAATCAAGAGATTTAGAGAATCTCGTCAAAATTTATACTGGCATGTGCAAAGCTAATTCTGATTCTGCAGTAAACGTGGACTAATGACATTCTTCCAGTCCAACCAGATGTCTACAAATATACAGATGGCCCAACTCACCAAATAATGCCTTCAACTTACATCTAATGTAGTAGTTAGAAGGAAAAGGCAGCTGTTCTTGGCTGGTGTTAATAACAGGTTGGAAAGGGCTGAACTAAATTTATGACTCTGACGTGATCAAAGGCGGGCAACCACTGGGTTCGAGAAACAGAAAAAGATTTACTCTGTCATATCAGATGGAACTCAAGGGTCAGGGAAGGGAAGCAGGGAGGAGTAAAATTGGGAAGGTCACATTGTGAACAAGGTGGGGTGATGAACGAGTCTACTTTTTTTCAATCCAGTGACTCGAAACACATCAAGAACTATATTGAATCATGAAGTATAAAAGATGTATGGCTTTTTGGAGAATGAATGTGCGTAGCAGAAACCTTCAATCAGTCCAACTGTCTACTGGTAAAGCAAATTAATGCTTATTTACTAAATATATAATCCATCAATTTTCTCTGGAATTTAGTTTAGGATATTGACCATTTAAGAGGAATCATGGTGGTTGTTTTACCTCGTAACTATTTATCTACTAGCAATCCCTTAAACCAAGAAAAAAAAATCCTAATAAAATATGCAACTTAGTTTCCCTCCAGATACATGTCTAATCCATCAAAAGTTGCTTGCCAATTATTTCCTGTCCATTAATTGATATAAATCAATTATACTCGTGTGTTAAAAGAAAAAAAAAATCACTTAAACTTGTAGAGATTATATATGAAGCAAAAATTCCCTAAACAGAAGGAAGGCAGTGGTGATGCAAACTAATAAATTCCCAAACATACGATAACTCTACATTTGTACCTATAGGTTGATTTAGAAGCTAACACACGAGGATTTCATTTCATTAAATAGAATTGTTGAACAGTTTACCAAATTGACCTAGCATGAGTAAACTTAGTAGCCTCATTTATTTTTGATTTTCCACTAGCAGGGGCTCTTACACGATTGGTAGCACTTCCATGGATAACCACTGGTATGAAATGTTCTTATTGTTAATTGAGTATCCTCTAGATTTTCTACTCAATCTGAATCAAAATTTTACAAACATGTAATAATGCTGTTACTTTTTAATATATTTCCGTGCTAAGCATGGCACTGCCTTAATCAGTTCAGAGCACAGATGAAACTCAATTGTTCAATCTCATTTAGAGAGAACTAGCTCAAATCCGTTCAAGGCACTCACATGTCAAAAAAAGTAGAACAAAGAGTTCATTTTATTAAAAAAAAAAAAAAAGTAATAAATAAGAAGGAAGATACAATTAGGTTCTAGAGCTTTCGTAAATTAAACATATAGAAAGGATGCAATATCAAGATGAGTACAGCAGTATATTTATTAGCTATAAAATCCACCCATACATATCAACAAAGAGCTAAAAAATAAGCATTACTTCCAGTAAGTTTGAGGTTTAGTTAATGAATCATCCATTAGATCCATCATAAACATCTACGGATATGCAATAAAATCCTCAGCAATCACTTTAAACAATGCTAGTTCTAGTTTATCTCTTTATCTTCTAACATGTTCTACTGCATTACTCTTGTGAAGGAGATTTTTTTAAGTCTATTCAAAACACGTCCCCACCACCTAAGTCGCATTCCTTAATTTGTCCTCAACTAGTGACACTTCCACTATTGTTATATTTTTTCACTTCTAATCTTATGCATTTTAGTATAGCAGCACATCCATCTTAAACAATTCATTTATGCTACATTCATCTTATGAGCATTTGGTTATTTTATATTAATTCATATCGATGAGTAAAGGAGTTCACTCCAACATATTTGTTTAAATAAACCTTTTTCAAAGAAAAATGGTAAATACTTGATAAAGAAAATATTCCTACTCCAAATTCCTATATAGAGTGTGTTTGGTGCACATTAAAATGAGAGAATGCATTTTTTTGAAGTGATGTGATGAGAAGTATGTGGTTGAAAAAGAAGGAAAAGTTGTTGATGTGATGAAAAATATTATTTTATTGAAGAATGTGTGGTTGGAAATGAGTAGAAGAATGAGAATAAAAAAAATAATGTAGGACAAACAGGGCCATAATCTTTAAAATTTGTAAGGCATTGTTCCCATAAAAATGTCATCCAAAATACCGACAAAATGCTTGAAAATACCTTTCACTGGTCAATTCTCTATGTATTCCAGTTTAGGTATGCAAAGAAACAGAAGAAAATAGTGAAAGAATATTGGTATGTGAAGTTTTTGAAATATGATATTAGGAACAAAATATGATGCTATATATAGAAAATAAGAGTGGTAAACATATATCATGTAGCTTGAAAAGAAAGTAAAATCTTTTAAGCGGTGGACGTTAATACAAGTAATAAATGCCAGTAACCGTTGATGATGAGAACAGGAAAATGGTTGACATGTATTCGAAGTCAAATGCTTATTTTGTCCAGATCTGACAAAATGATTGACCAATAGAAGATATTCTATTGTAGATTACGACGCAATGTGCTCGAATGTTGGTCATTCAATTTTTTTCTATATATAGCATCCCCTATCTCGCGCAATTCAATAGCAATTTCACGTGATAAATCTCATCTATTTCGATAATAATTGCACAAGCTTTTTCCTTCTCTAAAATCGATCATTTATTTTCTACATCACAACCTGTTAATTTTTATGCTTACACTTCTCTTTATTCTAAAACATTATATCGGCAAACATATATTATGTTATTACATCTCTCTCTTTTTTTTTCTTTTTTTTTTTAAAGGTAATCAAAATTTTATTAATCAAAAAGCATAATACACGGAAAGTGTATTATCAACTTAATATTACATCTCAATACAACAAAGCATCCACAATTGTTTTTCATGTTCTACAGATCCAGATAGTGGGACCCTTTTTACGTCATTAACCAATGCTAATTCTTTCCTTTATTCTCATTGCAATTTTTGTACCCACTCTTGCATGTTCAATTTATCTTCAATGTGAATATAATGAGTACCCTGTGAATTGTAATCATACTTTCCATTCTTTAAAAAAAATAACCGAGACTTATGCCTTGAGTCCTGTCCATGTGAGGCTTACGCCTCCACTTGGGTGTTCGCCCGCTTGTCAAGCATTTTCTGTTCACTTAATTGCCGTTCTTATTTTTAGATTTATTTCCTTATAACCTAAAATGTATACGAGATTTTTACCCCCGTTCTTATTTTTAGATTTATTTCTTTATAACCTAAAATGTCTACGGGTTTTTTACTTTCTTTTTCCTAGACACATGGAAGTAAAACATGAAGGAGAATACTGATGAAATATTAGAAGAGATTATATTTAATATAGTTTCTAATTTTAAGGCTTATGTTATGAAACTTGATCGTGTTTGATTTGATATCTTTTATTAGGCCCTTGTTTGATCCTCATTTTTTCTAAAATACATCTTCTCTCTTTTCTTTTCAACCATATATTTTTCAATTGTTAAACAATTCAAAGAAAAGAAAGAGAAAAAATGGAGGCTAGGGTTTTATTGATTATGCATAATGAAAAGTGAATACAAAACCTAAATATAAAGAGACTATATATAGTCTAAAATAAAGAAAACTAAAAAGACTATTCTACCCTTAATAAACAATAAAATAAAATAATGCTATATTTCTTAACATCTCCCCTCAA